>CASBPS010000105.1:0-66115 GCA_949126835.1 Anisus vortex | reverse complement strand
TGATCTGGTCGAAGAGACTGTGGGGTGGGGGGGGATTAGCTTGGTTGCGTCAGGTATGACCCTGGCCTTGTTCCGAGGGCATGGGGCGGGGAGGGGGGAGGAACACACACGTGCTACAACATTTATAATGTACATGAATGGGAACTAATATCAATGACTAATCGTATAACAATAAGTAATATACTGATAAGCATGCAGAACGTTTAAATATATGTAAATAAAATTCAATGCAAGCTAAATACTTTAATCTTAAATATTATAGGAGATAGAAAGGAAAGACACATTCTTACTCCAATCAGACATTCAATAGTGGCACATAGTGTCAGTGGTTTGTACGTACATATGAGATGATTATAGTATCTTATAAGAGCGGATTACATCTAAGACCTTTCTTAGTTGAGTGTGACGTTAATCTTCTCCCCAAAACGCCACAAGCTTCATAGTCTTTTTCATTTTTTTTTTATAGAAATAGTTTTTCATCAAAATCATCTTCAATTTCCATAATTCGCATACCAGTGTTTTCAACCCTAGAAGAATTTGATCGGTTTTGATCGTGGTCATCGTGGTATTGATCATCGTGGTATTGATCATCGTGGTATTGAAGATCGTGGTAGTGATCATCATGGAATTGATCTTGGTCTTGAATGAATTGATCGTCATATTTTTCATCATTTTGTTGAAATTCATAGTCAGAGTCGTCATCATCAGCTATAGCATCAGAAATGAGAGTAGAATTAGAATTGATTTTTTTTTGTTCATGAGATGGGAAAGACCATATGTCTACACCTTCAGAATATTCCAATTGTGCTTTTGTTACTATCGAATCATGCCAGCTAGCGACTCTAAAATAATATCTTTTCAAAAATTGAGCCAGATCATTTTTATAAGGAATAATAGATGAAAATGGCTCTCTACCACACGGTTCTTCATTTTCCAGTAATAAACAATCAACAGCACGGTGAATTGATGAAACTTTAGCACACATAACTTTAATCTCATCCCAATTAAGGTTTGGATCAAGAATGTGTTGACCGACGTTGACTTCAGGCTGATGAGGACGATGGATCAAAAAGGTGGACGATTTAGAGCAATTTATGTCGATATCATCAGCAACGACCAATGAATGATCAACAATAGCCAATTGTTGCATTTCTACAATTATTGAGTTGAGTTTAGAATAATAATGACTCCTAAAAAATTCATCCCGTTGTCTTTTGTCAGTAATATATTTTGAAATGCGATCAATATTATTTGGTGTTGGTGCTTTATTGTACAGAAATATGTCATCAATGGACCTGTGAAAAAGTGAATATGGACGAAACCTGACTACGACATCTTCTTCCCAATTAGGTCTCAAATAACGATGTCCCTTTTCCACCATATCACTAGCATCATCAAAATTGGGTACTAAATGAAGAAGATGTTCTTCATATACTCGATCTCCCAAAAGAGGTACTTTTGATAAAACCGTATCTATTTCATCTTGGTAGAAGTAAAAAAAGTCATCATCAAAAACACCAGCATTTGTACCAGAATTTGAAGCATTATGCTTAAAAGAGAAGAGATCCATGGATGATCGATTGATGTTCACTGTAGATAAAATAAAAAGAATATTATTAAAATTTTTGTTAAGTTAAGTAAAAAGTTATTAATAAAAAAAAAAAAATGCACGAAACATTAAGAAAACGCCGCACAAATACAGAAAAATCACACACAACTACACTAACGAAATTCGTAAAAACTAGTTGGTGGAAAGATGATATTTACATCGTTATGACATTTTATAGTTTAATCATAATTACACTCATGTTAATGTTTTTTAGAAGTTACTTGGGAATAACATATTTGTGCGTATATTTCACGTGGGTGTAATATTATTGGCTAGAGTCAAATTGAGTGACGAAATTGTAGTAGAAAGTACATCCAAACTTGAATCAGCATCGTAGTCATTTTCGGGTGTGGTGGACATTGTTATTAACTTTTTTTTTTTTTCTTAGACCTGTTATTCTTTTTCTTATGTTTAAACGCAATCTTGGCAACGACTGGTTCACAGCCAATTAATCGTTCTTGTTCAGAGAGAGATGAAATTAAAAATTTAAATAGTTGTACACTTATATCTGAAAAAGAGTGTGAATCAATCTTATCCCGAATATGAGAAATCGAATACCCACATGACCATCCACTCACATAATCTCTTGTTTCATATAATGAATTCATAACGAATTCATAACGGAAATCATTTTTTTTTTTTAATTATTATTTATTTATAAACCAGGGGTGTTGGAGGACGACGCATTATTATTAATGTCCTGCAATAAATATTCTGCGAGTTGATACATTAAAGATTTAGGATCTCGCTGCTTGGAAGCATCGATAGTAATATCCGAGGGTTCTTTATTGATTTCTAAGTCAGATCGTCCGTTCTCACCAGGTTTAGATTTTATCACACCTGAAGTAGTAGTACTAGGACTATTAATATTAATAGCGGGAGTGGTGGTGGTGGGAGTCGAAGTGACGTTTACCAATTTTTGTAAAAACATATCTAGTTTAGTATCCAATGAACGATTAATTAAATCTTCAATGACAGTTTTATCCATAACAGGTGGTTGAGGAACTCCCACAATCTCTTTCACTTTCTCTTGATTGTTATCGATTAAGCATTTTTTTTTACTTTTACTTTCGGCGTTCACTATAGAATCGTCTTCGGCATCTTCCTTTTCCAAATCTAAACGCTTTCTCTTCTTAACGTCAACATTGTTGACACATTCCTGAAAATCTCGAAATCTTTTATATTCTTGATAATCAGCAGCGGTCGTATTCTCAAAAAAAGAACGAGGCATTTTGCGACAAGCGTCAATGTAAAAATAATTAGGATTGTGACTCAATTCAGCGTTTATTTTGGCGTAACGGTAGCTATCTTCTTCAAACTGATAAGCCGACAAATGACTAACGATATCAAAAATTATTTCGCGGTTGTCCTCTCGATTAACTAAACTAATAGTAGGATCTTTACTGTAAGTCACAAGAGTACCAAGTCGACCTGGGACAGTAACTAAGCTAACATGACGAACCGATAAACTTTTTTTACCGTGAGACAAACTAAACGAAGATAACATCTTTTGAACAAACTGCTCTATCATATTAATACTCTTGTTGTAACTGTCATGATAATGTCGAGTTGCCTTTTCCACACATTCGATAAACATAGAATCATCTATTTCACCACGAACTAAAATGAATTCGCCGGGGCTCACATAAACATCTACAACTTGACCTATAATAGAACTCTGTTTATGCGAAATAACCAATGGTGTTCCTACTGGAAAATAAAATTCAGTAAATATAGATGGGTCTACGTAATATTTAGATTTTAATGGATTAGTGCAATGTTCATGTACATAAGGATTATCACCACATTTTAAACAAGCTTTAATGACGTATCCAACAACCTCCATTTTTTTTTTTTTTTTTTTTTTATAAGTGATTTATAATTTCAGAAGACATAAGCATAAAGTTTTAAGTAATTTTTTTTGGAAAAACATTGTTGTGAATAAAAAAAACAAATACCCCCCCTACCAGGGGGGGAGTTATATTTCATTACAAAAAGGTTTTTGTTACAGAAGATAAGATTCAAATATATCCTCCAATTTTTTTTTGAAGTTTGTGAATGTGAGTGACGGCGTCCAATGTAATTTTATTGATAGGCGTGAACTGATTATTTTCGTTTTCAAAATATACAAACAAATCGTCAGCGTTGGTGTATCTGGTAAACATGACTATAATATCTTGCCCGGACATATTATTACTCCATTGAACGTAGTGTTTGTTAGAAATGCTCATGCCTTGAGTGCTAGCGATAGTCCTCGCACACGTTTCGACAAGGGGAAAATGAGCAATAATTGTTTTTCTTTTTTTCTTCTTTGGTGACGGAGTGTCTTCTTTTCCATTGTCACCAGCATCAGCATCGTATGTTTTAACAAACATATCGGCTTCTACAAAAATTTCCGAGTCGACTTGAGCGGTTTGAAATTCAAGTGGTATTTCATTTCGAGTGTTTGAAGTTGAATCACTATCCTCAAGTTTAATTTTTTTGGGTAAAGGAGGTTGTTGCTCATTAGTTCGCCAGTCAGTTTTCTCCACGGTGTCGTAGTCTGAGAATTCTTTCGAAACGATCGATTTTTTTTTGAAAAGATTAAGAGTGAACGTTTTGCCGGCGACGATGACAGCTGTTTGATCGTCATCTTGAATGTCCATAAATTGAACAATGGAGTGAGCTGTAATGAAGTACAGAGTGTTTTTGTCGAATATTTTTACTTCGTGTTTAACTTGTAGGTATGGTTGAGCGAGTTCTATGTACAGCTTATCTATGGTCATAAAAAGCAATTTGAGTTGATCGAAGATGCGCTTTTTGTGTAGTTTATGATTGGTGGAATGCATAGAACGGATAAGAGATTGATAGAGATTATGCGCTCCCTCGAAGATGACATTGGGTTTGGCGCACAGTTCAATGAGCGAACTGAACATAAATTTCATGGTGGCTGAAAGCATACCGAAATTCATCATGATTGGTAGATAAGAATTAGAAAGGTCGGAACAAAAGTCATCTATAGTTCCTGAAATGCATGTGACAGTTCCATAAGTGGATGATGGAACTAGGTAAGGGGTGTTTTTATAAAGATCTCTTGTGGCGGTCCAACGCAGAGAAACGGGTCCATCTTCAGGATGTTTAACAAAAGATTCACATTTAATGAACTTGCGTCCCACCGTCCATTTGCCCGCGTCTCGATAAATGATGCTTTTATATATGGCACCCAAGTTGTGGTGTACATTGAACAAGGTGGTGGGAAATAATACATCGGGTACTTCTTCTCCTGGTTTAAATATAGTGTCGGCGGGTAGAGAAGCGACCATGACATCGGAAGTGACAACCACATTAGATTGTCCAGCGTTAAAAGTCATGATCGATTTACACTGATTATGAGTGGAGCAAAGATGAAGGTATTGTCCTTTCATGAATTCTGCGTGGTCGATGCGAATCAAAGATGTCAATTTGTCCATGAATTTAATAGGAATTTGTGCGCCACTCTCAACCATTTCAACAAACTGAGCGATGGTGGCGTTCTTGACAGGATCCCCACTGTGTGCGCGTCTATTAAACTTACAATTTTTTACGTAGAGAGCAGATTTGTCAATAAAGTTTTTGCTAACGCAGGATAGCATGGAATAATCGTTTATGTGGTAAGGAGTGTTGTTGATAATAGTTGATTGAGTGCAGGACCCCACGCATATGATGTTGGGTGGCTCTCCCGTACCTATTCCAGTCTGATATTTGCGATGAATGTAATGGTGGAATGCGCTGAATAAAAATATCCACGTACAATCGAGGCGCCCACTTTCATCGATGACATATGTGTTTCTAAACAGAGGAACCGGTATGTGCTTACGAGGATAAACGCTTAATATGTAACGCATGATGTCGGAATGAGAATGGGGGGACCCTAAATTTTGTAAATGAGTGCGCGCCATTTGGTATTGCTTCGGTGATAGAAGCATTGTACCAAAACTGCTAGTGGTGAAACCATCTTTTTTCGAACTAGATTTTTTCTGCACAAGGTAGTAAATGTAATCACAAGCGATGAGTAGATTAGGCATGATGTGACGAAAGAATTCCTCCGGGTCAGTAACGTCACCATTTTGTATATTTTGTGGACAATTTTTGTACAGAATGTGATTAACTTCATCATAATTATCAGGGGTCATTCCAAAACAGTTAAAAGTGGTTAGGTTGAACGAGTACGATTCATTAATTCCACCAGAGTATTTGAGAACTTGTTGAAGAACGTGCCCCGCAACATTTGTGGAAGCAGTGAAAGCCACATTACCCCATTCTGATATGTTAAATTGCATTCGAGTTTTACCCGAACCCCCAGCACCGGTTAAAAATAAAATAACAGCAGGAAGAGTTTTCATCAACGAAAAGAATCCTTCTTCGCCTTCGTCAGCTGAAACAAGATGAGGGTGTGATACAATCCGAGCACGGTTATTGGTAATAAATTGTAACATATCATCATTCACACACTGATCTCGCACAGACAAATGAAATAAAGAGTAACTCATTTTTTTCTTCAACAACAAACACCACAGTAACAAGTCTCTACTTCATTGCATACAAGCTCATACCCATATTCCCCTTATATACTTTAGCCAATGACTACTTGACTTTAGCCCAATATTGGGGCTATAATGACTCAAGATAGAAAAACAAAAATTGAAAACAAAATTGCTTTTAATCTTTATAAATCATTAAAAAAAAAACAAAAAAAATTAATAACAAAAGCCAAAACAATAGAAAAAATAAAGAGATAGAAAAAGGAGCGCATTAAGTCATGTCCAATTTCTTCTACTTCACGGTCACATTCATCTTCTTCTCGTCGTTCGACCTCGTCTTCTCGTCGTTCGACTTCGTGATTTTTGGTATTTAAAATCAATCTATCAAATAGCTTATCAACAGCATCAATTGGGTCAACTTCAGCTTGAATGAAGTGTAAGCCTTCGTATTCTGAGTTTGCAAATTTATGTTTTGTTGAAGGTTCGGGAATTTGGTATGTGCCTAAGTGTTTATATGCTTTTTGAAATAGACTATCAAATTCATCATCATCTGGGTCTGTGACTATTACACCTGGGTCTACAAGTTGGTGTTTAAACGAAGGTTCGGATGATTGAATTTGACTTTCATTTGGTAAGTGTTTATATGCTTTTTGAAATAGACTATCAAATTCATCTTCATCGGGGTCTGTGACTATTACACCTGAGTCTACAAGTTGGTGTTTCAATGAAGGTTCGGATGATTGAATTTGACCTTCATTTGGTAAGTGTTTATATGCTTTTTGAAATAGACTATCAAATTCATCTTCATCGGGGTCTGTGACTATTACACCTGGGTCTACAAGTTGGTGTTTCAATGAAGGTTCGGATGATTGAATTTGACCTTCATTTGGTAAGTGTTTATATGCTTTTTGAAATAGACTATCAAATTCATCTTCATCGGGGTCTGTGACTATTACACCTGGGTCTACAAGTTGGTGTTTAAACGAAGGTTCGGATGATTGAATTTGACCTTCATTTGGTAAGTGTTTATATGCTTTTTGAAATAGACTATCAAATTCATCTTCATCGGGGTCTGTGACTATTACACCTGGGTCTACAAGTTGGTGTTTAAACGAAGGTTCGGATGATTGAATTTGACCTTCATTTGGTAAGTGTTTATATGCTTTTTGAAATAGACTATCAAATTCATCTTCATCGGGGTCTGTGACTATTACACCTGGGTCTACAAGTTGGTGTTTCAATGAAGGTTCGGATGATTGAATTTGAACATCATTTGGTAAGTGTTTATATGCTTTTTGAAATAGACCATCAAATTCATCTTCATCGGGGTCTGTATCTTCAACTGGATCTGTGAATACTACACCTTCGTGTTCTGGGATTGCAGCTTTGTGGCGTGCTGGTCTAAGATGCTGTCACCGGGCCTGCAATTAGCGTATAGGCTGTCAGTGCAGACTTAGAGGATAACTCAGCAGGTACACAGGGTGATGGGGAGGGGTGATTTAGGCAGGTTTTCTAGGTGGTATGTGGTCCCGAAGTGCAGATGATTCCTAGGTGATTCTAAGACAAATTTATATCCAGGTTTCGTTTTGGCTCGTTAATACGTAGGTTGAGTTAAACTGTTGACTAATTGACACTGTCACTGGACGTCGCACAAACAGGTATTCTATCAATCGATAAGCAAGGCGTATTGTAACAACGAATATTTTATTCACGTGAAAGTCCGTATTCAATCATTGATGACATGAGCACATAATTCATACAATCCAAATACAAGTGATAAAGAGTGTACATTTAATCATAGGCTTAAACTATATGTAGCAGATAGTCCTAACAAGAACTCTACAACAGACTGTAGCACCGCTTGGTGCTATTGGAGCTCGGGGCATCCAACCCTCGAGACTCCTTAAGCCAGACTGCCCTAAAACTAACTTACATTTACATTACATTACATGTTAAACAACAAGTTAGGTTGCAACTCCCCACGTGATTGTAATGAGGGGGGAGGGGCAAGGGTAAGATTGACCCGTAGATAGCGTATCCGATTGGTCAACATGTCTCTTCAATTCAACATTTGATTGATTGGCATGTGGAAATAAGTACCAAACGGTAGTGGGGAGGGGTGCGGGGGGGGAAGACGCGGCGGTAGGGAAACTTCAAAGGCCCTGTGTTGTTGGTCAGAGTTTTCTCTCTTGTCCGTCGGGGTCCTGCATCAAAGATTCCAAGTTCCCTATTCTCTGACCAGGGGAAGAACCGTCATTGAGATGTGAATTTCCTGTGATCTGGTCGAAGAGACTGTGGGGTGGGGGGGGGGATTAGCTTGGTTGCGTCAGGTATGACCCTGGCCTTGTTCCGAGGGCATGGGGCGGGGAGGGGGGAGGAACACACACGTGCTACAACATTTATAATGTACATGAATGGGAACTAATATCAATGACTAATCGTATAACAATAAGTAATATACTGATAAGCATGCAGAACGTATAAATATATGTAAATAAAATTCAATGCAAGCTAAATACTTTAATCTTAAATATTATAGGAGATAGAAAGGAAAGACACATTCTTACTCCAATCAGACATTCAATAGTGGCACATAGTGTCAGTGGTTTGTACGTACATATGAGATGATTATAGTATCTTATAAGAGCGGATTACATCTAAGACCTTTCTTAGTTGAGTGTGACGTTAATCTTCTCCCCAAAACGCCACACCTGCCCCGCCATGTTTTAAAGCTTTCATATAATGAAAGATTTGACCCATTAGAGGTAGGCCTACTGCACTTACTATTTACACTATGAGAGTTCTGGACCATCGAAGCGAAGCGGGTGGTCATCGCTATGGGGAAGAGGGGGGAGGTCGAGACAAGGCGGTAAGGGGTGACGGGGCGAATTTTTACGTTTTTCTGTTATGGACGGAGGAGAAAGGCATGCTTTAGCGTTTCTTTCAGTACTTTAAATCTATTCCGGCATAATGCTTAGTCTAGGTTCGTCCCCTTTATTTGCAAGTTATTGACACGGTTTATTCATTTTATCGTTTGTCTGTGACTGTCTTAGGTCCTTACTTTTCATATATTGATAGGCACTAGCTAAGAAATCTATTTATTTCATGCTTTCTATGTGCTATAAATGCGGGATTCACTTAATTGACCTCGGCAGTAGTTTCTACGGAATCTGGAGGAATTCCGTGACGGGATGCCAGAACTGGTTGATAGGGATCGAATTGTTGATCGAACTATCAGGTCCACCAGTTCACTCCCTGACTCGCGCTAAAGCGGACAGGTGAGGGGATCTGGGATCGCAACGTAAATATGAGGGGATCTATGACGGAGTCATAGAGGGTGGGGCGCGGGTTCCTTTGCTTAACGTAGGTACATGCATTACTGGTCTAGTGATCGTTCTTCAGGGGGGGGGGCGGCGGCGGGCGTTGTGTGAGCGCGTGCAGCTGACCCCAACACAAGCCTAAACACTAGTGTTTCCGATCACGTGGATTCTGATTTCTCACGCGCGAGTGACTTCTAGTGGGGGGGGCGGAGTAAGGCGGTAGTCAAGTCACCTCTGGCGCGATAGGCCAGGAAATTGTATCAATGTTGTCGTTCGTTTGCAATTATTGGGCCCTAGAGCTAAAACACGGACATAGCTTCACTTTAATTGTTACACTATTGGCTTCTCTTCTTTTCTCAAGTAACACATTTCCCCTTGTTTAACAGTGTTTAAGCAGCGGCGGAAGGGGGGGGGCTGGCAGTGGGCGTACATTACTTTGGCTACAGTAAAGATTAAATCGTTCTACTTTCTCAATTCCCGTTTTATAAATTTGTAAAATCGGTAAAGAAGCAATTATTTAATTCGCTACCAATAATATCTCTGTACGTACATTTGACCACTACATATATGCCACTCACCGTTTTATTTATACACATTCATTTTCTTTCACGCTAGACCGCGGTTCTTGAGTCTTGACGTCAGAGTGGGTCTGGCACATCAGATGACAGCGGGTGACATCGGTCGTGTAGCGCTTGAGAACAGTTAATTGGCCCGTAGGCAGTCTTTAAATCTAACACATTTATTATCCAACGCGTTGTGTAAGGAACACTGTTCATCAAAAGTTAATATATACACATGGTAATCCGATAACAGTTAATATATTCCAATCTAAAGGCAATAATGTCAGCTTCCAGGAAACGTACTGCACATGACAGTTTAATCCAGTGCGAAATTGGCTGTAAGTATCCAAGAATTATCGCTGAATGGGCGAACATTATATGCAATGTTGAAGATTTCAGGCTGGATTGAGGCCCGGTGGGCGCGAATATTTTCAGTGTTTCTTAGGGCGGGTACTGGTTCACAGTATTTGGCGGACATAGTTATGCGATCTGGCAAATAATTTCGTTACGCATGAGCTAATGCCAAGCAGAAATGTCGATATGCCTATTGACTATCGGCATTCGGCAAGCATATACAGTGTACAGAGTTGTACAGGAGCTAATCCGAGCAGGAAACGACTTTGTTATTGGTGGCGCTCTGGCCGACATCTAACATAATAGAGCAAGTTATCCAAACACGAGTGGCGATTTTGTTATTGTGGCGTGAAGCCGACAAATAAACGTAATACAGCAAATAATCCGAACAGGCAAGGCGATATATTTCAAGCGTATAGCATTGGCAGAAACAAGAGTTGACGTATAATTCTACGATGATAGATGAGTGTTTGCAGTGGAGTCAAATAACACAGTTCGCTCACCTGATGAAACCTTAAGCCCCCAGTCTTTCATCACGTGAAGAATATCATAGCACAGAGTTCAATGTTGAGCGTGAGTACTTATCCATGTACGTCAAGCGAAACTAATTCCGGCACGAGCCCACAGGTGTGGCGTGCTGGTCTAAGATGCTGTCACCGGGCCTGCAATTAGCGTATAGGCTGTCAGTGCAGACTTAGAGGATAACTCAGCAGGTACACAGGGTGATGGGGAGGGGTGAATTAGGCAGGTTTTCTAGGTGGTATGTGGTCCCGAAGTGCAGATGATTCCTAGGTGATTCTAAGACAAATTTATATCCAGGTTTCGTTTTGGCTCGTTAATACGTAGGTTGAGTTAAACTGTTGACTAATTGACACTGTCACTGGACGTCGCACAAACAGGTATTCTATCAATCGATAAGCAAGGCGTATTGTAACAACAAATATTTTATTCACGTGAAAGTCCGTATTCAATCATTGATGACATGAGCACATAATTCATACAATCCAAATACAAGTGATAAAGAGTGTACATTTAATCATAGGCTTAAACTATATGTAGCAGATAGTCCTAACAAGAACTCTACAACAGACTGTAGCACCGCTTGGTGCTATTGGAGCTCGGGGCATCCAACCCTCGAGACTCCTTAAGCCAGACTGCCCTAAAACTAACTTACATTTACATTACATTACATGTTAAACAACAAGTTAGGTTGCAACTCCCCACGTGATTGTAATGAGGGGGGAGGGGCAAGGGTAAGATTGACCCGTAGATAGCGTATCCGATTGGTCAACATGTCTCTTCAATTCAACATTTGATTGATTGGCATGTGGAAATAAGTACCAAACGATAGTGGGGAGGGGTGCGGGGGGGGGGGGGAAGACGCGGCGGTAGGGAAACTTCAAAGGCCCTGTGTTGTTAATCAGAGTTTTCTCTCTTGTCCGTCGGGGTCCTGCATCAAAGATTCCAAGTTCCCTATTCTCTGACCAGGGGAAGAACCGTCATTGAGATGTGAATTTCCTGTGATCTGGTCGAAGAGACTGTGGGGTGGGGGGGGATTAGCTTGGTTGCGTCAGGTATGACCCTGGCCTTGTTCCGAGGGCATGGGGCGGGGAGGGGGGAGGAACACACACGTGCTACAACATTTATAATGTACATGAATGGGAACTAATATCAATGACTAATCGTATAACAATAAGTAATATACTGATAAGCATGCAGAACGTTTAAATATATGTAAATAAAATTCAATGCAAGCTAAATACTTTAATCTTAAATATTATAGGAGATAGAAAGGAAAGACACATTCTTACTCCAATCAGACATTCAATAGTGGCACATAGTGTCAGTGGTTTGTACGTACATATGAGATGATTATAGTATCTTATAAGAGCGGATTACATCTAAGACCTTTCTTAGTTGAGTGTGACGTTAATCTTCTCCCCAAAACGCCACAAGCTTCATAGTCTTTTTCAATTTTTTTTGATAGAAATAGTTTTTCATCAAAATCATCTTCAATTTCCATAATTCGCATACCAGTGTTTTCAACCCTAGAAGAATTTGATCGGTTTTGATCGTGGTCATCGTGGTATTGATCATCGTGGTATTGATCATCGTGGTATTGAAGATCGTGGTAGTGATCATCATGGAATTGATCTTGGTCTTGAATGAATTGATCGTCATATTTTTCATCATTTTGTTGAAATTCATAGTCAGAGTCGTCATCATCAGCTATAGCATCAGAAATGAGAGTAGAATTAGAATTGATTTTTTTTTGTTCATGAGATGGGAAAGACCATATGTCTACACCTTCAGAATATTCCAATTGTGCTTTTGTTACTATCGAATCATGCAAGCTAGCGACTCTAAAATAATATCTTTTCAAAAATTGAGCCAGATCATTTTTATAAGGAATAATAGATGAAAATGGCTCTCTACCACACGGTTCTTCATTTTCCAGTAATAAACAATCAACAGCACGGTGAATTGATGAAACTTTAGCACACATAACTTTAATCTCATCCCAATTAAGGTTTGGATCAAGAATGTGTTGACCGACGTTGACTTCAGGCTGATGAGGACGATGGATCAAAAAGGTGGACGATTTAGAGCAATTTATGTCGATATCATCAGCAACGACCAATGAATGATCAACAATAGCCAATTGTTGCATTTCTACAATTATTGAGTTGAGTTTAGAATAATAATGACTCCTCAAAAATTCATCCCGTTGTCTTTTGTCAGTAATATATTTTGAAATGCGATCAATATTATTTGGTGTTGGTGCTTTATTGTACAGAAATATGTCATCAATGGACCTGTGAAAAAGTGAATATGGACGAAACCTGACTACGACATCTTTTTCCCAATTAGGTCTCAAATAACGATGTCCCTTTTCCACCATATCACTAGCATCATCAAAATTGGGTACTAAATGAAGAAGATGTTCTTCATATACTCGATCTCCCAAAAGAGGTACTTTTGATAAAACCGTATCTATTTCATCTTGGTAGAAGTCAAAAAAGTCATCATCAAAAACACCAGCATTTGTACCAGAATTGGAAGCATTATGCTTAAAAGAGAAGAGATCCATGGATGATCGATTGATGTTCACTGTAGATAAAATAAAAAGAATATTATTAAAATTTTTGTTAAGTTAAGTAAAAAGTTATTAATAAAAAAAAAAAATGCACGAAACATTAAGAAAACGCCGCACAAATACAGAAAAATCACACACAACTACACTAACGAAATTCGTAAAAACTAGTTGGTGGAAAGATGATATTTACATCGTTATGACATTTTATAGTTTAATCATAATTACACTCATGTTAATGTTTTTTAGACGTTACTTGGGAATAACATATTTGTGCGTATATTTCACGTGGGTGTAATATTATTGGCTAGAGTCAAATTGAGTGACGAAATTGTAGTAGAAAGTACATCAAAACTTGAATCAGCATCGTAGTCATTTTCGGGTGTGGTGGACATTGTTATTAACTTTTTTTTTTTTCTTAGACCTGTTATTCTTTTTCTTATGTTTAAACGCAATCTTGGCAACGACTGGTTCACAGCCAATTAATCGTTCTTGTTCAGAGAGAGATGAAATTAAAAATTTAAATAGTTGTACACTTATATCTGAAAAATAGTGTGAATCAATCTTATCCCGAATATGAGAAATCGAATACCCACATGACCATCCACTCACATAATCTCTTGTTTCATATAATGAATTCATAACGAATTCATAACGGAAATCATTTTTTTTTTTTAATTATTATTTATTTATAAACCAGGGGTGTTGGAGGACGACGCATTATTATTAATGTCCTGCAATAAATATTCTGCGAGTTGATACATTAAAGATTTAGGATCTCGCTGCTTGGAAGCATCGATAGTAATATCCGAGGGTTCTTTATTGATTTCTAAGTCAGATCGTCCGTTCTCACCAGGTTTAGATTTTATCACACCTGAAGTAGTAGTACTAGGACTATTAATATTAATAGCGGGAGTGGTGGTGGTGGGAGTCGAAGTGACGTTTACCAATTTTTGTAAAAACATATCTAGTTTAGTATCCAATGAACGATTAATTAAATCTTCAATGACAGTTTTATCCATAACAGGTGGTTGAGGAACTCCCACAATCTCTTTCACTTTCTCTTGATTGTTATCGATTAAGCATTTTTTTTTACTTTTACTTTCGGCGTTCACTATAGAATCGTCTTCGGCATCTTCCTTTTCCAAATCTAAACGCTTTCTCTTCTTAACGTCAACATTGTTGACACATTCCTGAAAATCTCGAAATCTTTTATATTCTTGATAATCAGCAGCGGTCGTATTCTCAAAAAAAGAACGAGGCATTTTGCGACAAGCGTCAATGTAAAAATAATTAGGATTGTGACTCAATTCAGCGTTTATTTTGGCGTAACGGTAGCTATCTTCTTCAAACTGATAAGCCGACAAATGACTAACGATATCAAAAATTATTTCGCGGTTGTCCTCTCGATTAACTAAACTAATAGTAGGATCTTTACTGTAAGTCACAAGAGTACCAAGTCGACCTGGGACAGTAACTAAGCTAACATGACGAACCGATAAACTTTTTTTACCGTGAGACAAACTAAACGAAGATAACATCTTTTGAACAAACTGCTCTATCATATTAATACTCTTGTTGTAACTGTCATGATAATGTCGAGTTGCCTTTTCCACACATTCGATAAACATAGAATCATCTATTTCACCACGAACTAAAATGAATTCGCCGGGGCTCACATAAACATCTACAACTTGACCTATAATAGAACTCTGTTTATGCGAAATAACCAATGGTGTTCCTACTGGAAAATAAAATTCAGTAAATATAGATGGGTCTACGTAATATTTAGATTTTAATGGATTAGTGCAATGTTCATGTACATAAGGATTATCACCACATTTTAAACAAGCTTTAATGACGTATCCAACAACCTCCATTTTTTTGTTTTTTTTTTTTTATAAGTGATTTATAATTTCAGAAGACATAAGCATAAAGTTTTAAGTAATTTTTTTTTGGAAAAACATTGTTGTGAATAAAAAAAAACAAATACCCCCCCTACCAGGGGGGGAGTTATATTTCATTACAAAAAGGTTTTTGTTACAGAAGATAAGATTCAAATATATCCTCCAATTTTTTTTTGAAGTTTGTGAATGTGAGTGACGGCGTCCAATGTAATTTTATTGATAGGCGTGAACTGATTATTTTCGTTTTCAAAATATACAAACAAATCGTCAGCGTTGGTGTATCTGGTAAACATGACTATAATATCTTGCCCGGACATATTATTACTCCATTGAACGTAGTGTTTGTTAGAAATGCTCATGCCTTGAGTGCTAGCGATAGTCCTCGCACACGTTTCGACAAGGGGAAAATGAGCAATAATTGTTTTTCTTTTTTTCTTCTTTGGTGACGGAGTGTCTTCTTTTCCATTGTCACCAGCATCAGCATCGTATGTTTTAACAAACATATCGGCTTCTACAAAAATTTCCGAGTCGACTTGAGCGGTTTGAAATTCAAGTGGTATTTCATTTCGAGTGTTTGAAGTTGAATCACTATCCTCAAGTTTAATTTTTTTGGGTAAAGGAGGTTGTTGCTCATTAGTTCGCCAGTCAGTTTTCTCCACGGTGTCGTAGTCTGAGAATTCTTTCGAAACGATCGATTTTTTTTTGAAAAGATTAAGAGTGAACGTTTTGCCGGCGACGATGACAGCTGTTTGATCGTCATCTTGAATGTCCATAAATTGAACAATGGAGTGAGCTGTAATGAAGTACAGAGTGTTTTTGTCGAATATTTTTACTTCGTGTTTAACTTGTAGGTATGGTTGAGCGAGTTCTATGTACAGCTTATCTATGGTCATAAAAAGCAATTTGAGTTGATCGAAGATGCGCTTTTTGTGTAGTTTATGATTGGTGGAATGCATAGAACGGATAAGAGATTGATAGAGATTATGCGCTCCCTCGAAGATGACATTGGGTTTGGCGCACAGTTCAATGAGCGAACTGAACATAAATTTCATGGTGGCTGAAAGCATACCGAAATTCATCATGATTGGTAGATAAGAATTAGAAAGGTCGGAACAAAAGTCATCTATAGTTCCTGAAATGCATGTGACAGTTCCATAAGTGGATGATGGAACTAGGTAAGGGGTGTTTTTATAAAGATCTCTTGTGGCGGTCCAACGCAGAGAAACGGGTCCATCTTCAGGATGTTTAACAAAAGATTCACATTTAATGAACTTGCGTCCCACCGTCCATTTGCCCGCGTCTCGATAAATGATGCTTTTATATATGGCACCCAAGTTGTGGTGTACATTGAACAAGGTGGTGGGAAATAATACATCGGGTACTTCTTCTCCTGGTTTAAATATAGTGTCGGCGGGTAGAGAAGCGACCATGACATCGGAAGTGACAACCACATTAGATTGTCCAGCGTTAAAAGTCATGATCGATTTACACTGATTATGAGTGGAGCAAAGATGAAGGTATTGTCCTTTCATGAATTCTGCGTGGTCGATGCGAATCAAAGATGTCAATTTGTCCATGAATTTAATAGGAATTTGTGCGCCACTCTCAACCATTTCAACAAACTGAGCGATGGTGGCGTTCTTGACAGGATCCCCACTGTGTGCGCGTCTATTAAACTTACAATTTTTTACGTAGAGAGCAGATTTGTCAATAAAGTTTTTGCTAACGCAGGATAGCATGGAATAATCGTTTATGTGGTAAGGAGTGTTGTTGATAATAGTTGATTGAGTGCAGGACCCCACGCATATGATGTTGGGTGGCTCTCCCGTACCTATTCCAGTCTGATATTTGCGATGAATGTAATGGTGGAATGCGCTGAATAAAAATATCCACGTACAATCGAGGCGCCCACTTTCATCGATGACATATGTGTTTCTAAACAGAGGAACCGGTATGTGCTTACGAGGATAAACGCTCTTTTTCATTCTCTTTTTTCTTAATAAGAGCTGCTTCCATGTTTTTATCAGCAATCATGTCATTGAAGTCTTGCATTGATCGTGCTTCGTTCGATGCGACTATTGCTTCTGGAGATCTGAAATCTTTTATATTTTGTTTAACTAAAAGTTGGTCAATTTCAGATAATGAGCATTCAGCCATTTGTGGTGGAAACACATTATTGTGAGTAGAATTTAAACAAGGAGGTGGATTGGAACGCATGATGTCGGAATGAGAATGGGGGGACCCTAAATTTTGTAAATGAGTGCGCGCCATTTGGTATTGCTTCGGTGATAGAAGCATTGTACCAAAACTGCTAGTGGTGAAACCATCTTTTTTCGAACTAGATTTTTTCTGCACAAGGTAGTAAATGTAATCACAAGCGATGAGTAGATTAGGCATGATGTGACGAAAGAATTCCTCCGGGTCAGTAACGTCACCATTTTGTATATTTTGTGGACAATTTTTGTACAGAATGTGATTAACTTCATCATAATTATCAGGGGTCATTCCAAAATAGTTAAAAGTGGTTAGGTTGAACGAGTACGATTCATTAATTCCACCAGAGTATTTGAGAACTTGTTGAAGAACGTGCCCCGCAACATTTGTGGAAGCAGTGAAAGCCACATTACCCCATTCTGATATGTTACATTGCATTCGAGTTTTACCCGAACCCCCAGCACCGGTTAAAAATAAAATAACAGCAGGAAGAGTTTTCATCAACGAAAAGAATCCTTCTTCGCCTTCGTCATCTGAAACAAGATGAGGGTGTGATACAATCCGAGCACGGTTATTGGTAATAAATTGTAACATATCATCATTCACACACTGATCTCGCACAGACAAATGAAATAAAGAGTAACTCATTTTTTTCTTCAACAACAAACACCACAGTAACAAGTCTCTACTTCATTGCATACAAGCTCATACCCATATTCCCCTTATATACTTTAGCCAATGACTACTTGACTTTAGCCCAATATTGGGGCTATAATGACTCAAGATAGAAAAACAAAAATTGAAAACAAAATTGCTTTTAATCTTTATAAATCATTAAAAAAACCAAAAAAAAATAATAACAAAAGCCAAAACAATAGAAAAAATAAAGAGATAGAAAAAGGAGCGCATTAAGTCATGTCCAATTTCTTCTACTTCACGGTCACATTCATCTTCTTCTCGTCGTTCGACCTCGTCTTCTCGTCGTTCGACTTCGTGATTTTTGGTATTTAAAATCAATCTATCAAATAGCTTATCAACAGCATCAATTGGGTCAACTTCAGCTTGAATGAAGTGTAAGCCTTCGTATTCTGAGTTTGCAAATTTATGTTTTGTTGAAGGTTCGGGAATTTGGTATGTGCCTAAGTGTTTATATGCTTTTTGAAATAGACTATCAAATTCATCATCATCTGGGTCTGTGACTATTACACCTGGGTCTACAAGTTGGTGTTTAAACGAAGGTTCGGATGATTGAATTTGACTTTCATTTTGGTAAGTGTTTATATGCTTTTTGAAATAGACTATCAAATTCATCTTCATCGGGGTCTGTGACTATTACACCTGAGTCTACAAGTTGGTGTTTCAATGAAGGTTCGGATGATTGAATTTGACCTTCATTTGGTAAGTGTTTATATGCTTTTTGAAATAGACTATCAAATTCATCTTCATCGGGGTCTGTGACTATTACACCTGGGTCTACAAGTTGGTGTTTCAATGAAGGTTCGGATGATTGAATTTGACCTTCATTTGGTAAGTGTTTATATGCTTTTTGAAATAGACTATCAAATTCATCTTCATCGGGGTCTGTGACTATTACACCTGGGTCTACAAGTTGGTGTTTAAACGAAGGTTCGGATGATTGAATTTGACCTTCATTTGGTAAGTGTTTATATGCTTTTTGAAATAGACTATCAAATTCATCTTCATCGGGGTCTGTGACTATTACACCTGGGTCTACAAGTTGGTGTTTAAACGAAGGTTCGGATGATTGAATTTGACCTTCATTTGGTAAGTGTTTATATGCTTTTTGAAATAGACTATCAAATTCATCTTCATCGGGGTCTGTGACTATTACACCTGGGTCTACAAGTTGGTGTTTCAATGAAGGTTCGGATGATTGAATTTGAACATCATTTGGTAAGTGTTTATATGCTTTTTGAAATAGACCATCAAATTCATCTTCATCGGGGTCTGTATCTACAACTGGATCTGTGAATACTACACCTTCGTGTTCTGGGATTGCAGCTTTGTGGCGTGCTGGTCTAAGATGCTGTCACCGGGCCTGCAATTAGCGTATAGGCTGTCAGTGCAGACTTAGAGGATAACTCAGCAGGTACACAGGGTGATGGGGAGGGGTGATTTAGGCAGGTTTTCTAGGTTGTATGTGGTCCCGAAGTGCAGATGATTCCTAGGTGATTCTAAGACAAATTTATATCCAGGTTTCGTTTTGGCTCGTTAATACGTAGGTTGAGTTAAACTGTTGACTAATTGACACTGTCACTGGACGTCGCACAAACAGGTATTCTATCAATCGATAAGCAAGGCGTATTGTAACAACGAATATTTTATTCACGTGAAAGTCCGTATTCAATCATTGATGACATGAGCACATAATTCATACAATCCAAATACAAGTGATAAAGAGTGTACATTTAATCATAGGCTTAAACTATATGTAGCAGATAGTCCTAACAAGAACTCTACAACAGACTGTAGCACCGCTTGGTGCTATTGGAGCTCGGGGCATCCAACCCTCGAGACTCCTTAAGCCAGACTGCCCTAAAACTAACTTACATTTACATTACATTACATGTTAAACAACAAGTTAGGTTGCAACTCCCCACGTGATTGTAATGAGGGGGGAGGGGCAAGGGTAAGATTGACCCGTAGATAGCGTATCCGATTGGTCAACATGTCTCTTCAATTCAACATTTGATTGATTGGCATGTGGAAATAAGTACCAAACGGTAGTGGGGAGGGGTGCGGGGGGGGGGGGGGAAGACGCGGCGGTAGGGAAACTTCAAAGGCCCTGTGTTGTTGGTCAGAGTTTTCTCTCTTGTCCGTCGGGGTCCTGCATCAAAGATTCCAAGTTCCCTATTCTCTGACCAGGGGAAGAACCGTCATTGAGATGTGAATTTCCTGTGATCTGGTCGAAGAGACTGTGGGGTGGGGGGGGGATTAGCTTGGTTGCGTCAGGTATGACCCTGGCCTTGTTCCGAGGGCATGGGGCGGGGAGGGGGGAGGAACACACACGTGCTACAACATTTATAATGTACATGAATGGGAACTAATATCAATGACTAATCGTATAACAATAAGTAATATACTGATAAGCATGCAGAACGTATAAATATATGTAAATAAAATTCAATGCAAGCTAAATACTTTAATCTTAAATATTATAGGAGATAGAAAGGAAAGACACATTCTTACTCCAATCAGACATTCAATAGTGGCACATAGTGTCAGTGGTTTGTACGTACATATGAGATGATTATAGTATCTTATAAGAGCGGATTACATCTAAGACCTTTCTTAGTTGAGTGTGACGTTAATCTTCTCCCCAAAACGCCACACCTGCCCCGCCATGTTTTAAAGCTTTCATATAATGAAAGATTTGACCCATTAGAGGTAGGCCTACTGCACTTACTATTTACACTATGAGAGTTCTGGACCATCGAAGCGAAGCGGGTGGTCATCGCTATGGGGAAGAGGGGGGAGGTCGAGACAAGGCGGTAAGGGGTGACGGGGCGAATTTTTACGTTTTTCTGTTATGGACGGAGGAGAAAGGCATGCTTTAGCGTTTCTTTCAGTACTTTAAATCTATTCCGGCATAATGCTTAGTCTAGGTTCGTCCCCTTTATTTGCAAGTTATTGACACGGTTTATTCATTTTATCGTTTGTCTGTGACTGTCTTAGGTCCTTACTTTTCATATATTGATAGGCACTAGCTAAGAAATCTATTTATTTCATGCTTTCTATGTGCTATAAATGCGGGATTCACTTAATTGACCTCGGCAGTAGTTTCTACGGAATCTGGAGGAATTCCGTGACGGGATGCCAGAACTGGTTGATAGGGATCGAATTGTTGATCGAACTATCAGGTCCACCAGTTCACTCCCTGACTCGCGCTAAAGCGGACAGGTGAGGGGATCTGGGATCGCAACGTAAATATGAGGGGATCTATGACGGAGTCATAGAGGGTGGGGCGCGGGTTCCTTTGCTTAACGTAGGTACATGCATTACTGGTCTAGTGATCGTTCTTCAGGGGGGGGGGGCGGCGGCGGGCGTTGTGTGAGCGCGTGCAGCTGACCCCAACATAAGCCTAAACACTAGTGTTTCCGATCACGTGGATTCTGATTTCTCACGCGCGAGTGACTTCTAGTGGGGGGGGGGCGGAGTAAGGCGGTAGTCAAGTCACCTCTGGCGCGATAGGCCAGGAAATTGTATCAATGTTGTCGTTCGTTTGCAATTATTGGGCCCTAGAGCTAAAACACGGACATAGCTTCACTTTAATTGTTACACTATTGGCTTCTCTTCTTTTCTCAAGTAACACATTTCCCCTTGTCATTGAGATGTGAATTTCCTGTGATCTGGTCGAAGAGACTGTGGGGTGGGGGGGGGGATTAGCTTGGTTGCGTCAGGTATGACCCTGGCCTTGTTCCGAGGGCATGGGGCGGGGAGGGGGGAGGAACACACACGTGCTACAACATTTATAATGTACATGAATGGGAACTAATATCAATGACTAATCGTATAACAATAAGTAGTATACTGATAAGCATGCAGAACGTATAAATATATGTAAATAAAATTCAATGCAAGCTAAATACTTTAATCTTAAATATTATAGGAGATAGAAAGGAAAGACACATTCTTACTCCAATCAGACATTCAATAGTGGCACATAGTGTCAGTGGTTTGTACGTACATATGAGATGATTATAGTATCTTATAAGAGCGGATTACATCTAAGACCTTTCTTAGTTGAGTGTGACGTTAATCTTCTCCCCAAAACGCCACAAGCTTCATAGTCTTTTTCAATTTTTTTTGATAGAAATAGTTTTTCATCAAAATCATCTTCAATTTCCATAATTCGCATACCAGTGTTTTCAACCCTAGAAGAATTTGATCGGTTTTGATCGTGGTCATCGTGGTATTGATCATCGTGGTATTGATCATCGTGGTATTGAAGATCGTGGTAGTGATCATCATGGAATTGATCTTGGTCTTGAATGAATTGATCGTCATATTTTTCATCATTTTGTTGAAATTCATAGTCAGAGTCGTCATCATCAGCTATAGCATCAGAAATGAGAGTAGAATTAGAATTGATTTTTTTTTGTTCATGAGATGGGAAAGACCATATGTCTACACCTTCAGAATATTCCAATTGTGCTTTTGTTACTATCGAATCATGCAAGCTAGCGACTCTAAAATAATATCTTTTCAAAAATTGAGCCAGATCATTTTTATAAGGAATAATAGATGAAAATGGCTCTCTACCACACGGTTCTTCATTTTCCAGTAATAAACAATCAACAGCACGGTGAATTGATGAAACTTTAGCACACATAACTTTAATCTCATCCCAATTAAGGTTTGGATCAAGAATGTGTTGACCGACGTTGACTTCAGGCTGATGAGGACGATGGATCAAAAAGGTGGACGATTTAGAGCAATTTATGTCGATATCATCAGCAACGACCAATGAATGATCAACAATAGCCAATTGTTGCATTTCTACAATTATTGAGTTGAGTTTAGAATAATAATGACTCCTCAAAAATTCATCCCGTTGTCTTTTGTCAGTAATATATTTTGAAATGCGATCAATATTATTTGGTGTTGGTGCTTTATTGTACAGAAATATGTCATCAATGGACCTGTGAAAAAGTGAATATGGACGAAACCTGACTACGACATCTTCTTCCCAATTAGGTCTCAAATAACGATGTCCCTTTTCCACCATATCACTAGCATCATCAAAATTGGGTACTAAATGAAGAAGATGTTCTTCATATACTCGATCTCCCAAAAGAAGTACTTTTGATAAAACCGTATCTATTTCATCTTGGTAGAAGTCAAAAAAGTCATCATCAAAAACACCAGCATTTGTACCAGAATTTGAAGCATTATGCTTAAAAGAGAAGAGATCCATGGATGATCGATTGATGTTCACTGTAGATAAAATAAAAAGAATATTATTAAAATTTTTGTTAAGTTAAGTAAAAAGTTATTAATAAAAAAAAAAAAATGCACGAAACATTAAGAAAACGCCGCACAAATACAGAAAAATCACACACAACTACACTAACGAAATTCGTAAAAACTAGTTGGTGGAAAGATGATATTTACATCGTTATGACATTTTATAGTTTAATCATAATTACACTCATGTTAATGTTTTTTAGAAGTTACTTGGGAATAACATATTTGTGCGTATATTTCACGTGGGTGATAAAAGTATACAAATCGAATCAAAAATATGAATTAACTTTCAAACCACAACGCAGTATAAGATTTTATTCTTTCATGAATGCGATTTTTAGTTATATATTCGGTTATTTCATTTGGACGAACAGACCGGAGTGTATATTTATAAAATATTTGTTTTTAACTACAAGTATGCTATTCACCTTGTTAAGCGCATACATAGAATTGAAAAGATATAATACGTTAAACAAATTAAACAAAAAATAAATACCATTAAATGTGTTTTAAAGGTTGGGTTGGTAATAACGAACTGTATCAACATCTGAAGATTTGGAGTCATAATAGTCCGAAGAAGAAAATGAAGCAATCATGTCTATTTCGTCGTTATCAGAATCAACTCGTTGAGAGTAGTGAATGAGGGAATCGACGTCAAAGACAGTCTCGAGTAAGTGAAACTTATCAATAATTTCAGTTGAAAAGTTTAAGCAAAAGAAATAGATAGAATTCCTAATAGTGTATTCACAGGAATGGTGAAAGCACCATAAATTGAGATGAATGTTTAATTCAGCAAGAGAATTCAAGAGCGATACATTGGATGAATGAACTTTAACGTATCCTTTAAATTTAGAAAGATTAGGACGAATTTTCACACAAGTAGAACACATCCAGTCTACGATTTCTATTTTAAAGAAAGAAGAAAAAAAAAAAATAGAAAAAAAAAATTATTATAGGATTAATAAAAAAACGAATCAAGTGTAAAAAAAAAAAATAATAAAAAAAAATACACAAATGATAAAAAAAAAAAAATTAAAAAAAAAAAGACTGCGTGTACTTACGATATGGAACAGATGGTAGAGTATTATGAAAATCTAAATTGTGAGAAACAAATTCTGAATTAATCTGACAAACATCGCAACAAACTTTCCTTTATTTGCACTTGATGTATTTAATGTCGGACGAATTTCCAGACTTCTTAATTGATTTTCAAGATCATGAGCATTCCACTTTAGGCGCATGGTATTAGATTTATCTCTTGGAAATGGATCGTGGACGCTCCAATAAGAATATCGAGTAGAATCACCACCATTAGGAAACACGATGGTTCTACCATTTTCCATGTCCAGTACATTATTGTGGTAAAATAATTGTTCAAACCCTAAACTACTCGCTTCAGACAATTTGGTTCGAATGAAAGGTTGTATTTGTTTTACATCTTGACCTGTGTCATACAACATTCGATTTTCAGATATGGCTCGATTTATAGCTACATCAATGCCTTTGGGTAGTTCTATAATTTTTTTTTTTTTTTTTATTTCTATCATTTTCCGAAACTGTTGGTAAAGGAATTTTGTCAAATTCATCTCGACTTTTTATTTCTATATAACGATTTCTTGACAGATATTGTTTTGTATTAACATTTATTGATTTCGGGTTGTTTGGGAAAGTAGCCTTACTCATGGTTTTTGCGAATCTTAAACAAAATTATTCAATGTATTATTTTTTTTTATAGCTATTAATAATTACACAACAAGAGTATGCGTCTTTTATTTATTTTTTTTTTAATGTTATTTATTATCCCAAAGATCAATTGTCTTGTCTTTATAATGTCCCCATCTAAACTTTTTTTTTGGTCAATCGCTGTCTGAAATATAAATAACCGATGGCGCCGAAGTCGGCGCCGACTTTTCATTTATTTTAAAAATGCTTGTTTTTGAATCTTCATTTCTTCTTGATTCTGTTGGGGGATTAAAAGTAAAAATTATTGATGGGGTGGTATTCGATTCATCGATTAATAATGTAAATGGGTCTGATTTTTCTTCATTAATACTTTTTTTAAGTGTTGCGTTCAAGTCTAAATTGGACATATATTTATCCATCAAATCAATGGTGTGATGAGTTATAATTGGGCTATCAACTTTTTTTTCCTTTATAGTTTCGCCACCTTTATCGATTCTAAAATATACATTTTTGGGTACCATTGATAGCGATGTGGAGTTGTCCCTGTCTTGTCTCGATGTTGAATTGCTTCTTTTCTTTAATGTAGACTTCGTTATTTCGCGTGTTGTACTATTTCCATTCATTGATGGTGTGGTCGAATCAAATTCTTGCAGATTTTTCATCTTTGTAGATATAAAACGATCTCTTATATCCATCGAATCAATGGTGTGATGAGCTATATATTTATTTGGGTTATTTACATTTTTATCCTTTATAGATTCGCCACCTTCATCGATTCTAATATGTAATTGTTTTGGTACCATTGATTGTGCTGTGGAATTGTCTCTGTCTTGTCTCGATGTTGACTTGCTTCTTTTCTTTATAGAATTTGTTTTGCTTGGCGTACTACTTTTATTCATTGATGGTGTTGTCGAATCAAATTCTTGCGGAAGAACTTTCATATTTGTAGATATAGAACGATTTGTAGATATAGAACGATCTCCGATGCTTCTAGGCATAGACTTGCTTCTTTTTCTCATCATTTCAAATGTATAAGTCTTATCCTTAGTTTTAGTATTTAATGGTTTATTATGATGTGTTGATTTTATCTTTTTGAAGGTCTGATTCGAATCTGAAGAAGTTGACGGCGGTCTCATTATATCGAAGGTTTGTCTTTCTTGTGGCAGGACGAAAGGCATTTTTATCTTTAACAACTCTTTTTTTTTTTTATCTGTTTTCGGATTAGCTTTATCGGAGATTGGGTTTTCATCACCGCCACCATCGTTTGTCTCTTCTCTTTTTTTTGTTCTAGATTTTCGTTTTTTGTCCGGAGTCTCATTTTGATTTTGTTGCATCATAATTTGGTCCAATCGTGTTGGCTTAGGATAATGTAAAAAAGTACTTAATACCCACATGGGTGATTTTACTAATTGCATTACAGGAGGGTTGCTGTTAGAGCGAAGTTCTGGGATTAGTGCCAGAGCTCGTCCCCAAATTAATTGCAAAATATTGTCTTTCATTATATCGTTTCGCATTCTATCTAGATCAATGAACGACACTAGCTTTGTTTCTTTTTGGTCTTCGCATCCAAATTTAAACTGCTTGATGTAATACTTATATTTTCGTTTTTTTCCACCATACGTGTTTAATTCATGTTCATAATTCGTTTGTACTTCTTCGTTTTTAAGGAATATGATTCTTTCTCTTTCGTTTCTCTTATTTAATCGATCCAACTCAGTTGTGACTAGGTTGATCTGTATTTCTTTTTTCGCGTCCTTTAATATTTTATCTATTGATTGTGAGTTATGTGATAAATGTTCAAACATTTCTATTTTGTCCATGTAGATTTTATCCAACATAGGTTCGATTTTTTTGTATTTGTTTACATTGTAAGTTATTCTTTGCAATGAATTCAATGAAAGTTTTGAGCTCATTGTCATGGTGTACGCATTCAAAGTTTTAAGAAATATAAGAAACAAACTGGGGGTCATTGGCGTATTTCCGTAACGGAAAATTTCTTTACTGTGTGTCCATTCGGGGAAATATGTGTAATCCGTTTCAGTTACTGGAAATCCTCTTATGTCCATGAAGTCTAACGTTTGGCTTTTTTTATCCTCATCCGTCAATTGTTCGTAAATTTTCGAAAATTCTGATTCAATTTTTTTCAATTCTTCCAAACTACTTTTTATCGTTTTGATGTAATATACTATGTCGGTTATACTTTTGACGTTGTTTTCATATGGATAATCTGGACCATCTGGTATTATGGTTACTTTCAAATTTGCTGTTGGTAGCGGTGTTAATAGTTTCTTTCCCTCAAAGTAATGATCACTAAATTTTAAAGGTACACCTAAATCTTGTTCAGCAAGGTGCATTAGGTACAGTATTTCATTCAACTGATAAATACTTATCATGTAATGTCCAAATCGAAATAACGGCTTGTTGAACCAACTTAACAAAAGAGGGTTGCGGTCATTACGTATTATAGGTTTTCCACGCACCAGTTTTACTTTTCCATCGTACACCTGCCCTATCAACCAGTTGTGTTCTTCTTCTGTATTACGTTTGTGTGATATTTGTATCATGTTGTCAATGAATTTTTTACATTGATCAATATATGTTTTGCGTTTATACATGATCGTTTTTTTATAATATTCAATTGACTTAAGACAAGATCCTTTTAATTCATAACCCTCCTCGTCTTCACATTTAATACGGTCTAGTTCACCTTTTGTTATATTTAATTCCGATAATAAGTCATATGTATAATCGCAATTTCTTAGAGCGCTAGGATATTTACGAGGTTCTATAGGTTTACCATTTATGGCGAATGTTGGATGTAATTGAGGTATTCTTTTAATTTTCAGAAATAGAAATTCATGTAACGAATGAAATTGACCTGTACTTATTGACGTTTCATTTAACATCTTTTGCATTTCGTCATCTATGGGTTCTATAGGGGGCATAACTGATAAACCATTGTCTTTCACCTCTTTATTGTTTGAAGTTGTTATTATATTCATCAGTTCATTCCCTCCTTTGTATATCATATCTCTAACAGTTATAATCGGCAATAATTTTTTATCGATGACATCAACTATAATGTCTATGTCGGCTAAGGCAGTTATATTGCTTGGTAAACTTTCATGCAAATTTAAGCATGCAATAAAAATTTTTGCTTCAATTGCATTTTTTTCTATCTTGTGATTGTTACATGGAGTGTCTACAAATCGCTCTATGTTAAAAAAAGAGTGTACATATTCATGATGTTCATTTTCGTATAATTCTCCAATCTCTTTCTTTAACATTTCGATTATTTTATTTTGTTTAATTTTAGTCATTTTATTAAACTTTCTTATTATGGGTTGTTTTTTACACACATAATTCTTTGTGAAATATTCATCTTCATCATTGACATCCTTTTCATTGTCATCATCCATTATGAATTCTGGTTTTACAAAATTTTGTATTTTATTTATTGTCGTTGTGCTGGGGACAACAAGTTCTGGGACGTTTAAATTACGAGGTATCCTTTTAAATCTTGGGAATTTAAAAATAGAATTACTACTGGAGAAACAATGTATGTATAGAGATAACCAAAAATACACGGTGTGGTTGATGTTATCACGCTTATCGTAAAATTCAATTGTATCGTAATCAGATTTTTTACTTTTCCGCCATTCTTCTTTCAATTCTTCCATTCTTTTTACAGTTTTTTGAAATATTGTGTATAGCTGACTTAAACTGATGAATGTGCTTCCGAACATAATGTATTGTATAGTCCATTCTGGAAACCAAGGGTTGAATTCATCAGAAGGTGGTGTTGATCCGTCAAAATAATAATCCAAAATTAATTGTTCGTTCAAATGAAATTGATTTTCGTCTCTTATTGTCTGTAATTTATCAACTTAGGAGTGGAATGTATACTACAAAACAAATTTTCCCTAAAGTTGACTCACTTGAAGCACTGCAATTCAAACCTAATCAACTGTTATATTTTACGCATTTGTACAAAAAATACATGTGTTTATTGAACAGTTACATTTATGATTTGTTTTCTTCTCCCATGAAATTGTCATTTGAAATGTATTTGATATTGAGGTCCGCCTTTCAATTTGTATTGGATGATTTTTTTTCTTGGGATGATATGCCAAGACACATTAAAGCTTTAACTGCACCAGCTTTGGACGATATCATCTATGATATCATGTTGTCAGGGGCACCCCTTCCCATCAAACCAAAATTTATTCCTACAAGTCACATATGGTGGGATTTTATAGAAATGAAGAAAGTCCGTTCTCAGACATATGACTATGTATAATTTTATTACCATAATTATCTGATTTGCTATCTTCTGCTAATTTTATATTTTTATTGTGTTTTTTATTGATTGCTTATTTTTATTGTGTTTTTTATTGATTGCTTTTTGTGCTAATTTTATATTTTTATTGTGTTTTTTATTGATTGCTTATTTTTATTGTGTTTTTTATTGATTGCTTATTTTTATTGTGTTTTTTATTGATTGCTTATTTTTATTGTGTTTTTTATTGATTGCTTATTTTTATTGTGTTTTTTATTGATTGCTTATTTTTATTGTGTTTTTTATTGATTGCTTATTTTTATTGTGTTTTTTATTGATTGCTTTTTTTTATTGTGTTTTTTATTGATGCTTTTTTGTATTGTTTTTTTTAATTACTGTTATATATAACCCACTAATATTATATATAACCCTAATATTACTTTTAACTCTATTGCACAAATAAAAGTCATTTTATCTTATTATTTCGTCCAGTTATATTTGTACAATGTTTTTAATGTTTTTATTAATTAATTATTGTTAATTAAAAAAAAAACCCTTTCCCTCTTTCCAGATACAACCAATGGTCGTAAACGAAAGTTATCACTCAATAACCCTACGTTCATGCCAAAACGAACCAAAGAAAGTTTGAGAATTCGATCCCCTTTCGATTTCAGTCATCTTAAGAAGAAAATGGCAGATGAACTAAAAAAAACAGAAGTAACGAAACCAGAAGAAGTGAATAAAAGGTTCTCTGTTCATGGGAATTATTCGAAACCTTCTCGTTGCAGTTTCTCCCCAATCACATTGATTGAAAAGTTATTAACAACTTTAAACTCTATGGATTTCAATTATACTGATTTTAATTCTAAGCCACCCATATTACCAAAATGTGTACAAGAAGTACTTACCCTTATCTGTTATGCAACCAAACACAACTTTTCTATTGAACAAGTTGTTGTGCAAGAACAAGAAGTTCTTTTCAACTTAGTCAATACTCATCTCCAATTCATACTTAAATGTCTCTGTACGTACTCATCCAGGTTGCGTCAACACTACAATATAAACTATTATCACCTGGAGTACCTTTCATCATTTCAATTTTTGTTGAGTTTATTTAAAGATCATCTTGAAATGTCTTTTGAAATGGAAAAGGACCTGAAGACATTTAAAGCCAACTGCATCAAACACATGTATTTATTACTGAAAAAGAAGAAATTTCTCCCCATGAATGATATCATAAACGACTTCGTTTTTGATTTGTTATACCCATCATCCAAACTTGATCCAACTTTCAACTATATCCATTGTGTTTGTCCACTTTGGGTTTCCGAAACACATAGATGGTGGGATAATTACGCTCGTCAAGTCATTACCATAAGATGTTGTCAGCTAAGATTATCGGGCAAACACCTTGGTCTATCTGATAATGATCGCGATGAATATATTTTAGGCCTCTTAGGCTTCTTTGATCTTTGGGATGGCAAAAGATACTATCTACCAGAACCACCACAAGCCCTACCAATACCAGCACCAGGAGCTTAAATATAGTTCTTAAATTGCACATTCTGGAAAAACAGATAAAATTGGAGAACTGATGATTTATTTTTTTATTTTTTTTTTAGATGAAATCTCATCTTTCTACAATGACACAACAAATCCTTGGTGGATTTCTGGCTATCCAAATGTTCGTTCCTGGCCTTACATCGTCTCAATTTCCATTCTCGTAATCACTATCATGCTGATCATCATCATAGGTAACTTTTTAGTCATCTGGATCATCTTTAACGTCCGGAGTCTGAACACTCCTCAGAACAGGTTTATATTGTCACTGGCCATCTCTGACTTATTGCTAGGCATCACCGTCATTCCATTCTCTTTGGTTAATGAAATGATTGGATATTGGCCGTTCGGCGAAAATTTCTGCGAAGTGTACAAGGCAATGAACGTTTTCCTGTGTACCGCTTCTATCACAACACTGTGCCTTATAGCCATAGACCGATACTTATCAATCATTTGGCCCTTGATGTACATGATAAATCGTACAACTAGACGAGCTTGGATGATGATCGCTGTATCGTGGATCATTTCTGGCATTGTGAGCACACCCCCTCTGATCGGTTGGAAGCAACCCTATCACGAAGCCATGTGCATGCTCACCTGCTTCGACATCGGCTACGTAGTGTACTCATCTTGCTTCTTTTTCGTCCCCGCTAGCATCATGATTTTTATATACGTATTCGTGGCTTGCTATATTTCACTTTTTTTTTCTCGAATCTTGTAAAATAATATTTAAAAAATGCCTTTAATTTACACAGACATAAAGCATAAATATATCACCATTGATATTCAATGTGTGTATTTAATACTACGTAATTACAGTGTGGCTTATTATAATATACGAAAAACTAGCATGTGGCTCTCATTGCATGCCAGCCACCCCATACATAACATCATTATTATTATACTTTAGTTCTTTTAACTTTCTCCTGAAGTATTCACTAATTAGTTCATTTAAATAACCATGATTTTTTTAATGTATAAATGTGGACCATTAGCAGCATAATACCAGCACGGGCAGAGTGAAGCTTGTAAACATCGGGAACTCATCTAGGACTTGATCTAAAAATCTGACATAAAATAATTAGATACAAATTCCTAAGCCAGATTGATAGTGAACAGACAGTTTTTCGACAACTTCTTCAACGTTAATGGTCACAAACTGAATCAGAACAAGCTGTTCCATTAGAGTGCCTTAGAATTACCAGTAGTGTGGAGAGGGACGGACCCGTTTCCTGGGCAACAGCTTACAACTTACAACATCACTCCGTCTACCATAATTTCTACGATATTGTCCTTTGTGAGTGAACGGATGTCATAATTGTCTAAATTACTATTAATGAACCGTACATGTGGCTGTAGATGACGTAAATAAAGTTTTTCATTCGTTTCGCAATCTTGAGTCTAGAATAGATGTTATGCTTGATCGTGGCATTACTAAGTTAAAAATATCACCGAGTCGCTTATAAAGGAAACAAAATTGTATATATCCCGCACAACTTACAGAAAAACGTATTTTTATTTCATCCCTTAACCCTTACAGTCCCGGGCGCGTATATAGCGGAACAGAAGTAAGCATAGATAGAAGTAGGTCGGTACTGGAAGGGTTAAACGAACAATATCATTGATTGTATAGGACAGTGGTATGTGATGCTGATAGTTTTAACAAAATCTCTTTATTTCTGTTCACAGCAATGGAAACTAATAATGTTATCGTTAAAATGCAGATCTTTGAACTTCTCTCTGCATTATGTTTGTATTCAACTGATGGATTCTACCAGACACTAGACGCATTAGAACGTTATAAGGTAAGAATTACCACGTAAGGTCATATTAGACAATTGGTCAACACTTAACATTGATTGGCATATTAGACAATTGGTCAAAACTTAACATTGATTGGCATATTAGACAATTGGTCAACACTTAACATTGATTGGCATATTAGACAATTGGTCAACACTTAACATTGATTGGCATATTAGACAATTGGTCAACACTTAACATTGATTGGCATATTAGACAATTGGTCAACACTTAACATTGATTGGCATATTAGACAATTGGTCAACACTTAACATTGATTGGCATATTAGACAATTGGTCAACACTTAACATTGATTGGCATATTAGACAATTGGTCAACACTTAACATTGATTGGCATATTAGACAATTGGTCAACACTTAACATTGATTGGCATATTAGACAATTGGTCAACACTTAACATTGATTGGCATATTAGACAATTGGTCAACACTTAACATTGATTGGCATATTAGACAATTGGTCAACACTTAACATTGATTGGCACTGTAGATCAAGTAGTGTTTTAGATATACAGTCTCATTATATACTCTTTAATACAAGTTTTACTGCCACTTATCGCCATGGCTTCAAGGCTAAAAAAAGAAATTATAATTGTATTTATTACTTAAGTATTCAATATGTACTTAATGACCATTTGACAACTATGTAAACACTTTTGTCTACATGTAAATTGGCTTCAATAAATACCTTGTTTATGTAAATATATTTGAATAAATTATTTCTGTGATTCCGTCTAGGTTTGGAGAAAACAAAAGTACAGATTTAGTCTTCTGATTAATGACTTAAGAAACTCCGATCTTACAACCTACAAAACAACAGTCATGGCACTTATCAACTCTATTATTGTAGCCAGTGAAAATATTCGAGACAGAGTTCGAATTCGAAATGAATTTGTTGGTAAATTATTTACATTTCTATTTCAATGCATGCTGTTACATTCCAGTAGTGAATTATTTACATTTCTATTTCAATGCATTCTGTTACATTCCAGTAGTAAATTATTTACATTTCTATTTCAATGCATGCTGTAACATTCCAGTAGTAAATTATTTACATTTCTATTTCAATGCATGCTGTTACATTCCAGTAGTGAATTATTTACATTTCTATTTCAATGCATTCTGTTACATTCCAGTAGTGAATTATTTACATTTCTATTTCAATGCATTCTGTTACATTCCAGTAGTAAATTATTTACATTTCTATTTCAATGCATGCTGTAACATTCCAGTAGTAAATTATTTACATTTCTATTTCAATGCATTCTGTTACATTCCAGTAGTAAATTATTTACATTTCTATTTCAATGCATTCTGTTACATTCCAGTAGTAAATTATTTACATTTCTATTTCAATGCATTCTGTTACATTCCAGTAGTAAATTATTTACATTTCTATTTCAATGCATGCTGTAACATTCCAGTAGTAAATTATTTACATTTCTATTTCAATGCATGCTGTAACATTCCAGTAGTAAATTATTTACATTTCTATTTCAATGCATGCTGTAACATTCCAGTAGTAAATTATTTACATTTCTATTTCAATGCATGCTGTTACATTCCAGTAGTGAATTATTTACATTTCTATTTCAATGCATGCTGTTACATTCCAGTAGTGAATTATTTACATTTCTATTTCAATGCATGCTGTAACATTCCAGTAGTAAATTATTTACATTTCTATTTCAATGCATGCTGTAACATTCCAGTAGTAAATTATTTACATTTCTATTTCAATGCATGCTGTAACATTCCAGTAGTAAATTATTTACATTTCTATTTCAATGCATGCTGTAACATTCCAGTAGTGAATTATTTACATTTCTATTTCAATGCATGCTGTAACATTCCAGTAGTGAATTATTTACATTTCTATTTCAATGCATGCTGTAACATTCCAGTAGTGAATTATTTACATTTCTATTTCAATGCATGCTGTAACATTCCAGTAGTGAATTATTTACATTTCTATTTCAATGCATGCTGTAACATTCCAGTAGTGAATTATTTACATTTCTATTTCAATGCATGCTGTAACATTCCAGTAGTGAATTATTTACATTTCTATTTCAATGCATGCTGTAACATTCCAGTAGTGAATTATTTACATTTCTATTTCAATGCATGCTGTAACATTCCAGTAGTAAATTATTTACATTTCTATTTCAATGCATGCTGTAACATTCCAGTAGTAAATTATTTACATTTCTATTTCAATGCATGCTGTAACATTCCAGTAGTAAATTATTTACATTTCTATTTCAATGCATGCTGTAACATTCCAGTAGTGAATTATTTACATTTCTATTTCAATGCATGCTGTAACATTCCAGTAGTAAATTATTTACATTTCTATTTCAATGCATGCTGTAACATTCCAGTAGTGAATTATTTACATTTCTATTTCAATGCATGCTGTTACATTCCAGTAGTAAATTATTTACATTTCTATTTCAATGCATGCTGTAACATTCCAGTAGTAAATTATTTACATTTCTATTTCAATGCATGCTGTAACATTCCAGTAGTAAATTATTTACATTTCTATTTCAATGCATGCTGTTACATTCCAGTAGTGAATTATTTACATTTCTATTTCAATGCATGCTGTTACATTCCAGTAGTGAATTATTTACATTTCTATTTCAATGCATGCTGTAACATTCCAGTAGTAAATTATTTACATTTCTATTTCAATGCATGCTGTAACATTCCAGTAGTAAATTATTTACATTTCTATTTCAATGCATGCTGTAACATTCCAGTAGTAAATTATTTACATTTCTATTTCAATGCATGCTGTAACATTCCAGTAGTGAATTATTTACATTTCTATTTCAATGCATGCTGTAACATTCCAGTAGTGAATTATTTACATTTCTATTTCAATGCATGCTGTAACATTCCAGTAGTGAATTATTTACATTTCTATTTCAATGCATGCTGTAACATTCCAGTAGTGAATTATTTACATTTCTATTTCAATGCATGCTGTAACATTCCAGTAGTGAATTATTTACATTTCTATTTCAATGCATGCTGTAACATTCCAGTAGTGAATTATTTACATTTCTATTTCAATGCATGCTGTAACATTCCAGTAGTGAATTATTTACATTTCTATTTCAATGCATGCTGTAACATTCCAGTAGTAAATTATTTACATTTCTATTTCAATGCATGCTGTAACATTCCAGTAGTAAATTATTTACATTTCTATTTCAATGCATGCTGTTACATTCCAGTAGTAAATTATTTACATTTCTATTTCAATGCATGCTGTAGCATTCCAGTAGTGAATTATTTACATTTCTATTTCAATGCATGCTGTAACATTCCAGTAGTAAATTATTTACATTTCTATTTCAATGCATGCTGTAACATTCCAGTAGTGAATTATTTACATTTCTATTTCAATGCATGCTGTTACATTCCAGTAGTAAATTATTTACATTTCTATTTCAATGCATGCTGTTACATTCCAGTAGTAAATTATTTACATTTCTATTTCAATGCATGCTGTAACATTCCAGTAGTGAATTATTTACATTTCTATTTCAATGCATGCTGTAACATTCCAGTAGTGAATTATTTACATTTCTATTTCAATGCATGCTGTAACATTCCAGTAGTAAATTATTTACATTTCTATTTCAATGCATGCTGTAACATTCCAGTAGTGAATTATTTACATTTCTATTTCAATGCATGCTGTAACATTCCAGTAGTAAATTATTTACATTTCTATTTCAATGCATGCTGTAACATTCCAGTAGTGAATTATTTACATTTCTATTTCAATGCATGCTGTTACATTCCAGTAGTAAATTATTTACATTTCTATTTCAATGCATGCTGTTACATTCCAGTAGTAAATTATTTACATTTCTATTTCAATGCATGCTGTAGCATTCCAGTAGTGAATTATTTACATTTCTATTTCAATGCATGCTGTAACATTCCAGTAGTAAATTATTTACATTTCTATTTCAATGCATGCTGTAACATTCCAGTAGTGAATTATTTACATTTCTATTTCAATGCATGCTGTTACATTCCAGTAGTAAATTATTTACATTTCTATTTCAATGCATGCTGTTACATTCCAGTAGTAAATTATTTACATTTCTATTTCAATGCATGCTGTAACATTCCAGTAGTGAATTATTTACATTTCTATTTCAATGCATGCTGTAACATTCCAGTAGTGAATTATTTACATTTCTATTTCAATGCATGCTGTAACATTCCAGTAGTAAATTATTTACATTTCTATTTCAATGCATGCTGTAACATTCCAGTAGTGAATTATTTACATTTCTATTTCAATGCATGCTGTAACATTCCAGTAGTAAATTATTTACATTTCTATTTCAATGCATGCTGTAACATTCCAGGAGTGTAAGCAAAAGGATTAGTTCTACCAATGATTATATTTGGGCGTTGAAAGAATAGAACAAAATAATGTTGACTTTCAAACTCTTACATCTTTTTCTCTTCAGATTTTAGATGTAAGATACCTTTTTAAAAAAAAAATTATTTTTTATTTCAACATTACAGGTTTTAATATGATTACCATTTTTAAAAAAAATATATCGGTTTCAAAGTCATGATTTTTTTCCCGGGCTGAAGGATATCCCTGTTTACATGACTTTTTTTTTGTGAGAATTCTCAATGCAGATGAGCTTTGTGCTAGTCACTTAATCCCCTTTTATGTCATGTCCAAAATAACTAGTGAATTCCATATTGGTCAACATGGTGTGAAGGGAAAACTTTTATTTGACAGCTTCTTTACTCTGTGGTCAAGAGCTGATATAAATATCTACTAATTCACACAAGCAACTAGAACAATAGAAGAATAGAGTTTAATAACATAGGTGACATAAACTCCACTGTACTCTACACTAAGACAAAAGAAAATATATCGAATACACACAACGATACTTAGTGAAATAAACGCTACACAAAATATTTCTTCTAAAATATTGTCACTCTTTAGTTACTTATTATGAGTCTGTGTACTTATTAAGTACTTATAACATTAGATCATTCTAGCACAGTCAATTCTTTATTACCTGGTTAAATATGAACAAAGACAACCGAACCATATGTCTTGTATGCTGTTCACTTGAACGAAGACAACTGAACCATATGTCTTGTGTGCTGTTCACTTCAACTGAGTTAATTAAATCAAAGATGTCTTGTACGCTGTTCACTTGAACGAAGACAACTGAACCATATCACTTGAACTAAGACAGCTGAACCATATGTCTTGTGTGCTGTTCACTTCAACTGAGTCAATTAAATCATATGTCTTGTATGCTGGTCACTTGCAATAAGTCAATCAAATCGTGTGTATTTTATTCTGTATACTTGAGCTATTGGGGACTTAAAAATTGATACAATAAATGTAAACAATTACGCATTGAGCATTTATAAATAGTAGTAGGAGATGAATTCAAATGACGCAAAGCTGAACCATGTTTACTCTCGAAACACACAAAAATTCCACCAGAAAACGAATGGCGTCATTTATAGGGGTGTGGTTCCATTTGGTGAAAGGAAAACATATGTCCCAATATGTCCAATTAAATTGTTATGGACAGCGTAGCCCTTGAAATTCCTTGCAATTTATTAAGTAAATTAGCCAAAGAAACTAACATTGTTTTTAAACTCATATGGCAAAAACTTGTACAAACTGTAGAAGGTAAGAGCCCAAATAAGTCAAATATCAAAAGCACTATGTTAATGAATATCCTACTTACATGTATATCAGTACCTCTAAACAACACATTAAGTGAATCAGTTCAGTTCCAAGGTATTTGATGCCGGTTTTATCATATAGGAATACGAGTTTGTACAACACCCTACTCTATCTCCCCACCTACGCCACACCCGCCTGTTGTTATTGTTTTGAAGTGATTGGCCAACATAACATAACAACATAACAAGTGACAATGCACAAATAACTACGTGATGAATAACATTTAAATAATCATAATAATGGCTTAGAATTGTTTCATCAGTAGGGACGGTATCATCCGCGACTCTAATAAAACAGTGTTAACATTTTTATTATCAATGTCAGCCTTGGAAACAAAATCCCAGGATTTGAACCAGAAACTATCGTAATGTCAATCTAACGCTCTGCCGCTAGACAACCAGGCCCTGTAATTGTGTAGGGCTACTAGACGACTGGGTCCTGTATTTGTGTAGGGCTACTAGACAACCAGGCCCTGTATTTGTGTAGGGCTACTAGACAACCAGGCCCTGTATTTGTGTAGGGCTACTAGACAACCAGGCCCTGTATTTGTGTATGGCTACTACACGACTGGGTCCTGTATTTGTGTATGACTACTACACGACTGGGTCCTGTATTTGTGTATGGCTACTACACGATTGTGTCCTGTATATGTGTATGGCTACTACACGATTGTGTCCTGTATTTGTGTATGGCTACTACACGACTGGGTCCTGTATTTGTGTAGGGCTACTACACGACTGGGTCCTGTATTTGTGTATGGCTACTACACGACTGGGTCCTGTATTTGTGTATGGCTACTACACGACTGGGTCCTGTATTTGTTTATGGCTGCTACACGACTGGGTCCTGTATTTGTGTATGGCTACTACACGATTGTGTCCTGTATTTGTGTATGGCTACTACACGACTGGGTCCTGTATTTGTGTATGGCAACTACACCAACAAGATGGCGACATACAAGTAGAAAACCAAAGCTTAGACCAAGTGAATCACTTTGTATACCTTGGAAGTGTGGTCAGTGCATCAGGAGGAGCAGACGAGGACATAGAACGTCGAATAAATTTGGCGCGACAAGCCTTTGCCAACTTGAAACAGGTCTGGAGATCTACATACATCTCTGTCAAAACTAAAGTAAGGATCTTTAACACAAACATTAAAACGGTCCTACTTTATGGGTCCGAAACATGGCGAACGACAGATAAAACTAAAAATAGACTTCAGACCTTTGTTAACAGATGCCTAAGAAATATACTCAAAATAGAATGGTTCGCCAAGGTAGAAAACTCCAAGCTGTGGGAGAGGTGTGGACAAAGAAAAGTAGAACAACAAATCATGGAAAGGAAGTGGAGATGGATTGGACACACCCTCAGGAAAGATAACCACAACAGAGCTAGACAGGCCTTAGAGTGGAATCCCCAGGGTAAACGGCATAGAGGAATACCCAAGCAAACATGGAGACGAAGCATACTGGATGAAACCGAAAAAACTGGAAAGAGCTGGGAAGAATTGAAGCGACTAGCAAGAGACTGTGAAGAGTGGCGTGCTTTGACAGAGGCCCTATGTTCCACAAGGAACCAAAAGGACAGATGATGATGATGACTGTGGGACGTTTACTTGCGCCACACTCACAAAAAAGGATGTAATAATCATGTCTTAATGTTTTGTAGATGCTATCCAAAAAGAAAGCTTGGCATAGTAGGCCTATCACTGCAATTTTTCTTCTGAAGCTTTATGGGATAGCTAAAAGAAATATTCCTATCCAATGCTCATGGTTTTAACGCAACAGTAGTTTGCCGCTCCCTCCCTCTCTTTCTTTTCCATGTCGCTGTGCTAAACTACAGCAGCGGACCAGGTTTGGACGTTATTGTTTTTAAATCAGTTCTATGAGTGTGATGCCATTGGGTAATGTTAGGACACTGTGAGCTTATCCTTCTCTAACTAACGGTTCTTGGCTTTAAGAATCGTTTTCATTGAGTTAGGGTTAGGGAAGATACCTACAAGAAGATAGATAGATAGATAGATAGATAGATAGATAGATAAATAGATAGATAGATAGATAGATAGATAGATAGATAGATAGATGATAGATAGATAGATAGATAGATAGATAGATAGATAGATAGATAGATGATAGATAGATAGATAAATAGATAGCTAGATAGATAGATAGACAGACAGACAGACAGACAGATAGATAGATAGATAGATAGATAGATAGACAGACAGACAGACAGATAGATAGATAGATAGATAGACAGACAGACAGATGGACAGATAGATAGATAGATAGATAGATAGATAGATAGATAGATAGATAGATAGATAGATAGATAGATAGATAGATAGATAGATAGATAGATAAAAACTTTTTGGAAGGAAAATACAAAGACTGCTTTGCAAAAAAGTGCATGGATTAAGATCTACTCACCCTACAATGTGGTTTAATTTATGATTTAATTTTTCTGAAATGAAGCTAATATGTTTATAAAACGCTTTATAATCAATAATGGAGCAACAATTTGTTTTTATTGTATGTGAAAAGAATACTTTAGTTAAAATAGCCATTAATTAATTAAGCTAGTACATTTAAAATGCTATGTGTATGTCTTATAATTATTATTTAAGTTGTAAACATTATATATATATATAGGTCCTATATATATATACACATATATATATGTGTGTGAAATATGAAATGTCAGACTGTTTTTATCACCCCTCAAAGTCTTGTCAAGTATGTATGTGTGTATTCACAAGTTGATACATAGACGTAATCCGTTTCCATAGTAACGGTTTTCGTGTTGATTACTGAATGTCCTACCCCAGCTCTATCCCCCCGTCTATTCCCCATTTCACGCCAGTTTCTGTCGGGCAGCTCTGAACATCCTGGACATCATCAACTGCTTGAGGGACGAGAAAGATGGAGACCTACAGGTTCAGTTGGATGTATTCGAAGAAGAACTTTCTGCTGACACTGAAGCCATGGTAGAGTCCAACAAGGAAACAATCGACATCAACAGTCACTTTGAATTATTTAAAGCCATCTATAACAAGGTAGGCTGACATGGCTAACATTATCACAAGGTCATGAATTATTTAAAGCCATCTATAACAAGGTAGGCTGACATGGCTAACATTATCACAAGGTCATGAATTATTTAAAGCCATCTATAACAAGGTAGGCTGACATGGCTAACATTATCACAAGGTCATGAATTATTTAAAGCCATCTATAACAAGGTAGGCTGACATGGCCAACATTATCACAAGATCATGAATTATTTAAAGCCATCTATAACCAGGTAGGCTGACATGGCTAACATTATCACACGATCATGAATTATTTAAAGCCATCTATAACAAGGTAGGCTGACATGGCTAACATTATCACACGATCATGAATTATTTTAAGCCATCTATAACAAGGTAGGCTGACATGGCTAACATTATCACAAGATCGTGAATTATTTAAAGCCATCTATAACAAGGTAGGCTGACATTATCACAAGATCATGAACACTAACAATAAAGTATGAACATAATTTAGTTTGACATTTGACATTTTATTTATTTGAATGTTCATCAAGTATACAATAGAAAGTTTATTCTGTACAATTTTAGGTGAATGATTCAACCCTCGGCCTTTCTCTACTGTCAATTTTGTATAGTCTGTATCAGATAGATCCGAATAATCCATCAGGGTAAGTGAGCTCACTTTTCTTCATTACAATAACAAAACCTATTTAACTACCTTTAACTATGTTAAACTACATTTGAGCCCAAGTCAAAAGGTCGTACCTCAAAACTGATATTTTTTAAATCGCTATTAAAGGGTCAAAATGCAATGAAATAGTTAAAACTTGGACTTAGTTCACACCAAACATGGACAACGAGATAGCATGAGATAGCATTTTGACCTAGGTTGATTAAAAAATGACTCAAAACGCATTTTAGATGAAAATATTACGTTTTTTTGCCGGTGACTCTTAAGTGACTAATTACATGCACTTTTTCTAGACTTTATTTAAATAACCTAGGAGCTTTATATGTATCTCAAACTCATTTGGTGAATACAAGAAGACCTTAAATAACTATTTGCCACAAAGTTTGCTCAAATTGATGCAGGGATAATTTTTTTACAAGGGTTTAAAAGAAATAGTGTTGCTTAGGACAGTTTGTTGTCATTTCAAGTGAGTGGAGTTTATGCTCCTAAACCCCCTCTTTTGCAACTCCTATGCTTGTAATACTCTTGAATATCATAAATATAGACTATGGAGATATGTGTGTTGAATTCTTGAAGGAATCCATCAAGAATTAGTAGTTTTTTTTCTGAAGTCAATTTTTTGTTGTCATTTGTCCTAAGTGACACCAAGGTGTCAATAGCAGCCATTACTATTGTTTCACGTTTTTCGTCACTGTGTCTTTTCCAGTGTATAACTTATCTTCCCACTATTCAAGTCATGTGTAGGAAGGTTCTGACAATACTTAAGTGAATTTTACACCTCTCTGTGAATATGAAATTTTTTCCCTTGAAAGAGCACCTTTTCACTTGGGCTCATTTAGACTATATTTATAGCAAAGTCTTTTAGTAAGTACAGAAGACAAGTAGTCTAAAGTAAGTGCTAAGAAACTATGTGTATCCAGGTATTCAGATGTTCAATTTACATTAAGCATACAAGTTCCCTTTCTTTCTGAGTGGCATCCGGACATGGACTGTGTTGTCTGAGCCTAACAACAATTAACATCCTTTAAAACCATAATAAAAATGCAAGTCTAGACTTAAACCACGAATAAGCGCAGGGCGCAAATTATTTACTGTATTATAGAAGGATCCTTTGTAACATTTAAGATAAGCTTAGAAATGTAAAGCTTGGTCATCCCCATCAGCCTATTATACAAGTTGCTCATGTTGAGTGCTAAATATATTTATGAAATCAGAACCGCGTTTAAACAGTATTCATTCTCTATAGAAGAATTGCATGAAACAAGTGATAGCTGTGATAGCTCAGTAAGATGTAATGCGTGTAATAAGATTGACAAGAAGTCTGTTTAAAATGTAGGCCTTGCATTATTTTTGCCTTTCATTTTTTTTTTCTAATACTATCAGTGAAAGCACATGGATCCTAATAGAGAAATTAGCTCAACAGGCGATTGAAGGTGCTGTCAAAGCAGACAAATTGATGGAAGATGCTAAATCACAAAGAAGACATGTGGATGTTGCCGTGCAAACAATGGTGTGTTCATCAAATGGTTTGTAGATTGTATTGCATGCAGCACCAATAGCACTTGTCTTCAGCTAGTTCTACATTAGATTGAAGCTACAATACTATATGTGGATTTATTCTTGAACTCCAGCTAATGTATCAGCACTCGTTTGTCTTTCCTTGTGGATCGAGATTCATGACATTAAGTTAGCTTTCAATAATTCATTATACTCTAACTCAAATAGCTATAATAAAAATTAATGTGTGTTTCTGTGCAGCAATTTATTTCGTGCTTTGTCAAGATCTAGTTGTTATAAAAATCAAAATGACAAAGAAAAGTGCTGCAGAAATGTATTCAGTCAAAACTCAGTTTTCGTTTGGGTATTGCCGGTTTAGGTTTTCGTTTTCGGTTTAGGTTTTCGTCGTTTTATTTTTCTATTGCCTCGGATTTCGTTGAAACTGGTTCTAGTGCCAAAAGGCCCAAAAGGGGAAATCCACACATAGTGCTTGGACATCTAAGGTCCTTAATGGGGTGTAATATCTGCACCTCTCCCCTGTTTACAGTCTCCCATATGTTAGGATGTTTGAGAAAAGATAGATGCATTAATAAATTTTTTTGTTATTCTTTACAATAAAATTTACAATTAATTTTAAAAGATATAATTATTATTGTTTTAGCTCAAGGCTTTAGGCTAGTTACGCTCCATAATTGAAACCTGAACTTTAGATGTTATCGAACCGAATTCGAATTTCTAAAAGGAAGTTCGATTCCCATCTATTATATACCCACAGTTTATACACCAACAAACTGTTAATACAAATACCAAATAGTATGAACTATTTACTGAACAATTTATACATAAATAAATTATGTATACAAATGCCAAGTATTATGACCTATTTACTGAACAATTTATACATAAACAAACTATTTATACAAATGCCAAGTATTATGATCTATTTTCTGAACAATTTATACACAAACAAACTATTTATACAAATGCTTAGTATTATGATCTATTTACCGAACAACTTTTTACATAAACTATTTATACAAATGCCAAATATTATGACCTATTTTTACTATTTACCAGGAAAGTGTGCCCTCCTCTCAAGGATCTTCCTCAAGGTTGCAGAGAAAGTCAGCCATACTCAGCGGCACTAGACCCGAACTTTCAGAGGCAGCTGTACCTACAACATCTGCTCCCCCACCACCCCCGCCTCCACCTCCACCCTTCGGTGGCTTTTCAGTAGGTCCACCTCCACCGCCGCCACCCTTTGGGGGCTCTTCTTTATGTCCACCTCCACCACCTCCCCCTGTTCCATGTCCTCCTCCACCGCCCCCAGTACCAGGTCTTAGATTACCCTCCAGTATTGTGCCTCAGTTATCTCCTATACCTGTTGTGGACACAATCAAAACTCCAGATCCCAGCTGTAAAATGAAACACTTTATCTGGAATAAAGTTCCAGCTGTACATGTCATTAGTAAGTTATTGTTGTTTTACCTGTTCAAACAATAGAGAAACGGTTTTACTATTCGTATTATAGGCAATGAGACTATTATAGGCAATGAGACTCTTATAGGCAATGAGACTATTATAGGCAATGAGACTATTATAGGCAATGAGACTATTATAGGCAATGAGACTCTTATAGGCAATGAGACTATTATAGGCAATGAGACTATTATAGGCAATGAGACTATTATAGGCAATGAGACTATTATAGGCAATAAGACTCTTATAGGCAATGAGACTATTATAGGCAATGAGACTATTATAGGCAATGAGACTATTATAGGCAATGAGACTCTTATAGGCAATGAGACTATTATAGGCAATGAGACTATTATAGGCAATGAGACTATTATAGGCAATGAGACTATTATAGGCAATGAGACTCTTATAGGCAATGAGACTATTATAGGCAATGAGACTATTATAGGCAATGAGACTATTATAGGCAATGAGACTATTATAGGCAATGAGACTCTTATAGGCAATGAGACTATTATAGGCAATGAGACTATTATAGGCAATGAGACTATTATAGGCAATGAGACTATTATAGGCAATGAGACTCTTATAGGCAATGAGACTATTATAGGCAATGAGACTCTTATAGGCAATGAGACTATTATAGGCAATGAGACTATTATAGGCAATGAGACTATTATAGGCAATGAGACTATTATAGGCAATGAGACTATTATAGGCAATGAGACTATTATAGGCAATGAGACTATTATAGGCAATGAGACTATTATAGGCAATGAGACTATTATAGGCAATGAGACTATTATAGGCAATGAGACTATTATAGGCAATGAGACTCTTATAGGCAATGAGACTATTATAGGCAATGAGACTCTTATAGGCAATGAGACTATTATAGGCAATGAGACTATTATAGGCAATGAGACTATTATAGGCAATGAGACTATTATAGGCAATGAGACTATTATAGGCAATAAGACTCTTATAGGCAATGAGACTATTATAGGCAATGAGACTATTATAGGCAATGAGACTATTATAGGCAATGAGACTATTATAGGCAATGAGACTCTTATAGGCAATGAGACTATTATAGGCAATGAGACTCTTATAGGCAATGAGACTATTATAGGCAATGAGACTATTATAGGCAATGAGACTATTATAGGCAATGAGACTATTATAGGCAATGAGACTATTATAGGCAATAAGACTCTTATAGAAAATGAGACTCTTATAGGCAATGAGGCTATTATAGGCAATGAGACTATTATAGGCAATAAGACTCTTATAGGCAATGAGACTATTATAGGCAATGAGACTATTATAGGCAATGAGACTATTATAGGCAATGAGACTATTATAGGCAATGAGACTATTATAGGCAATAAGACTCTTATAGGCAATGAGACTATTATAGGCAATGAGGCTATTATAGGCAATGAGACTATTATAGGCAATGAGACTATTATAGGCAATGAGACTATTATAGGCAATGAGACTATTATAGGCAATGAGACTATTATAGGCAATGAGACTATTATAGGCAATGAGACTCTTATAGGCAATGAGACTATTATAGGCAATGAGACTATTATAGGCAATGAGACTATTATAGGCAATGAGGCTATTATAGGCAATGAGGCTATTATAGGCAATGAGGCTATTATAGGCAATGAGAACGGCTGAGAGACGGGAGGAATGGAGGAGGCTGGTTTACATGTCATCTGTGGCGCCCCAACGGTCTAACAGACTACGAGATATGTAGGATGTAGGATAATTTTTTCCACTACTTCTGTAAAGCAATTATAATGCATCTGTAAAATACATTTTTTTAGCTAAAGACCAACCGATTAGGTTTGCATGTCAAACAAATTATTTTAATATGCGAATTCAGTACCAGAATGCTATTAAAATAATTTAAACAAAATATTAAACATAATTTTGAACTAATTTATTCAATATTAGAACTTAAATGTTTTATTTTGTTAGTTTTTTCACGAGGGGTAGGAGGGATTTATAATTCCATTTTTGATGACATGTAATTTCCTGTAACAAAAGGACGTGACGTCAATAATTGAAAACTCCAGTAAGAACAAATCATATTGATATTGCAATGTATTTTAACTCTTAACCCGGTTCTTCGGGAATCGAGAATTCCGAAAATCAGTGTTTCAAGTCATCGTATAGCAGACATACTAAAGCAAGCGGTCCATGTATATTGTATATTATAGCCTATGCTAAAACCACTGGCTGCCTAGCCTTAAATACTCGCGGAGGAGAGCGGGGAACAAACCTATTACTGGGAGGGGTAGAAATAATGGTATCATTACAAAACTCATAATAAAAATGATAGTCTTAACATGAACGCCCTTGTACGAGAAATAATAAACTATTCCTAGGTATTCCGAGAATTTGAGGTCGGCACAAGAGTGGATTCTTAGAACAGTCTAGGCTTAGTACCTCCCACAAAACTCGCGGTGAGAGAGAGCGATGGGCGCTATTAATACATGACACTATGGATTTAGTTGGATCATGCTATGGGTTTAGTTGGATAATGCTATAGATTTAGTTGGATAATGCTATGGGTTTAGTTGGATAATGCTATAGATTTAGTTGGATAATGCTATAGGTTTAGTTGGATAATGCTATAGGTTTAGTTGGATAATGCTATAGATTTAGTTGGATAATGCTATAGATTTAGTTGGATAATGCTATGGGTTTAGTTGGATAATGCTATAGGTTTAGTTGGATAATGCTATAGATTTAGTTGGATAATGCTATAGATTTAGTTGGATAATGCTATAGATTTAGTTGGATAATGCTATAGGTTTAGTTGGATAATGCTATAGATTTAGTTGGATAATGCTATAGATTTAGTTGGATAATGCTATAGGTTTAGTTGGATAATGCTATGGGTTTAGTTGGATAATGCTATAGATTTAGTTGGATAATGCTATAGGTTTAGTTGGATAATGCTATAGATTTAGTTGGATAATGCTATAGGTTTAGTTGGATAATGCTATAGATTTAGTTGGATAATGCTATGGGTTTAGTTGGATAATGCTATGGGTTTAGTTGGAACGTGTTATGGGTTTAGTTGGATAATGCTATGGGTTTAGTTGGATAATGCTATGGGTTTAGTTGGATCGTGTTATGGGTTTAGTTGGATCGTGCTATGGGTTTAGTTGGATCGTGTTATGGGTTTAGTTGGATAATGCTATGGGTTTAGTTGGATAATGCTATGGGTTTAGTTGGATCGTGTTATGGGTTTAGTTGGATCGTGCTATGGGTTTAGTTGGATCGTGTTATGGGTTTAGTTGGATCGTGCTATGGGTTTAGTTGGATCGTGTTATGGGTTTAGTTTGATCGTGTTATGGGTTTAGTTGGATCGTTCTATGGGTTTAGTTTGATCGTGCTATGGGTTTAGTTGGATCGTTCTATGGGTTTAGTTGGATCGTGTTATGGTATTTTTTTTTGCTCTATGCGCCACCATTATGGCGCCTTTCTTTTAACCTGACTCTTTATATTTAGGCCTAACATATAAAATAAAGGGGACACGACAACAGAGTTATTGCTTTTCTTCACATCTACACAGTTAGTGACGTCATGTAATACTTGGATTACTTCAGATGACTCTTTAATGGATCCATAAAAGGCATAAAAAGAAAAAAGCGAATTGCAAACAATTTGTGAACAAAATAATCTGACTAGATAAATGTTACATTACATTATTACATTACATTCTTTTATTTTAATTTATATCGGTTTCATTTTGTTACAGTCATGTTAAAATAATCTTTTTTTCTCAAAAGAAGTAATTAGGCTAATGTGTGAAATAATTTATTCGCGCTGAAACTTCCCGATGCGCCACGCTATAGAAGTTGCGTCAAAATGACATGGACTGTTCCAGTACTGTAACCCGCTTGCTAGAATTTCACTCATAGAATGCCTAGAATTTAGTCACATGTTTAATATGATCATTTATTTGAAAGTTAAACTCACTAATACGTAAGCTTAGTCATTGATACAAAGTCATTGATACAAAGTCATTGATACATAGTCATTGATACATAGTCATTGATACATAGTCGTTGATACATAGTCATTCATACTTAGTTATTGATACATAGTGATATACATAGGCATTGATACATAGTCGTTGAAACTTAGTCAATGATCTATAGACGTTGATACATAGCCTTTGATACATTGTTATTGATAATTGTGACACACATAGGCATTGATACATAGTGACATACAAAGCCATTGATACATAGTCATTGATACACAGTCATTGATACACAGTCATTGATGCACAGTCATTGATACATAGTCATTGATGCACAGTCATTGATACATAGTCATTGAAACATAATCGTTGGTAAATAGTCATTAATACATAGTTATTGATACATAGTCATTGATACAAAGTCATTGAGACATAGTCAATGATGTATAGACGTTGATACATAGCCATTGATACATGTCATTGATACCAAGTCATTGATAGATAATATTCTTATTGATTCATAGTGACATACGTAGTCATTGATACATAGTGACATACAAAGTCATTGATACATGATCATTGATACATAGTCATTGATACATAGTTATTGATACATAGTCATTGATAAAAAAATCATTGATACATGGTCATTGATACAGAGTCATTGATACATAGTTTTTAATACATAGTCATTCATTTATAGTCATTTTTATAGTCATTGATACATAGTCATTAATTTATAGTCATTTTTATAGTCATTGATTCATTGTCATTGATACATTGTCATTGATAAATAGTCATTTTATACATTGTCATTGATACATAGTCATTGACGCACAGTATAGTTATTTACCTTAGCAGAGAAATAATTATTTTCTTATTCAATAATTTTCAACAATGGTTCTCAAAGAGTGGCCATGTACCTAGGCCTACGTGTTTACATAGCCACCGCGGAATATTGCAAATGGTTTTATATGGATTTTTTTTTCCTTTTGGAATTTAATGTGTTAAAATGTAATATTTAATTAAAGAATGGCGCCATGAAAAATAAATTAACGTCAAAGCTGGCGCTATAAGTGGGAAATGTTATTTGGGAACTACTCATCTATCATTGTCTATATTAGCAGGAATAGCGTGTTAAAAATATTTTTTCTATGAACTGTTGCTTGTAATTGTTTTTTGTTTTTTTTACACATTACTAATAGCACATGACTAGTGACATGAGATGATTTCTTCTTCTTAGAAAATAGTATCTGGGGAGATGTGAATTCAATAGTGACTAGTGACATGAGATGATTTCTTCTTCTTAGAAAACAGTATTTGGGGAGATGTGAATTCAATGGATGATGCCATACCTGTAAAGTACAACAAATTTGAAGAACTCTTCTGTACGAAACTTATCAAAGAAGAGCCAAAAGTTGACGAGAAAATAAACAAAGTTAATTCGTCACCAACTGAGGTAAGTGTAAACATCAATGCCAGAAGTTATTTTTAGATCTTATCCTTTCCGAACCTGACGGCGTCCATAACATACTTAAAAATTGAATGACCTTGAGAAATGAAAGAGTTTTTAAAAAATAACTTGAAAGCTTTACTGTGCTATGTATAAAAATGTTTTTTCAGCATAGACTATTATTAGATATATTATGATTATGTATTAGTATATTCTCTGTTTTCAGCCATGAATAGGAAATTCCCCAACCAAAACCACTTGATTACTTCCATTTAGAGATCTAAAATGTACACATTTTTAAAAACCTACTTGCAATAAGTGCAAAGAATGCCGTCAATGTTTATTGTCAGACAAAAAATCACGCTATAGAATTGTATGCCAGGGGTTACAATAAACCAGAATGTTTTGTCCTTTTAGCAGGAACGCTTAAATTGCGGCACTATTTGGATATACTCGATATACAAGAAATAGAGCAGATTTAAAACATAAGTAATAGGCAATGGCTGTTATAAATACAGAAATTTAAAGAAATACTCGTAAAAAATATGCAAAGACATGTATTGAATTTGTAAATGGTATAATATTATTAGTCTACTACATATTCTAAATTTCGTTAAGTAATTTCTACCATTAATTATAACAGAAGGAGCAATATGGAAATAATCGCCGTCAGGTAAACTTACATTTGAAATTATGACCATTAGAACATTTTACTAATTTACCTCATTAAGTTACAGTAGGCTATTCAGTTACATTTCGGCTTGGTATTTAGTGAAGCCATAATAATATTGACATATTTTTTTCATGAATATAATAGAATACAATATTGTAGGCCTAATACCAATAGGCCTACATTACAATACAATGTTGTCTATTAAATTAGAAAACAATATTGCAGGCCTAATACACTAGAATACAATATTGCAGGCCTATTAGTACTATTACCAATAAACTAAAATACATTAGCGCAAACCAATTCACTAGATCTAGATTACAACTTTGCAGTCTTATTACCAATACATTAGTATACAATGTTGTAGGCTTATTACCAATACATTAGTATACAATTTTGTAGGCTTAGTACCAATACATTAGTATACAATTTTGTAGGCTTAGTACCAATACATTAGTATACAATGTTGTAGGCATATTACCAATACATTAGTATACAATTTTGTAGGCTTAGTACCAATACATTAGTATACAATGTTGTAGGCTTATTACCAATACATTAGTATACAATGTTGTAGGCTTATTAACAATACATTAGTATACAATGTTGTAGGCTTGTTACCAATACATTAAATGTTGCATTCGGATACCAATTCGTCTGTACATATTTCTCTTTTTATAGTATGCTACACTTATACACATTAGGTTGATAAAGAAATCTACGCTTACACACATTAAGTTGATAAAGAATGCTACACTTACACACATTAAGTTGATAAAGAATGCTACACTTACACACATTAAGTTGATAAAGAATGTTACACTTACACACATTATTTCTTAAAGAATGCTACACTTACACACATTAAGTTGATAAAGAATGCTACACTTGCACACATTATTTCTTAAAGAATGCTACACTTACACACATTATTTCTTAAAGAATGCTACACTTACACACATTAAGTTGATAAAGAATGCTACACTTACACATGTTATTGTTTAAAGAATTCTACACTTACACACATAAAGTTGATAATGAATGCTACACTTACACACATTAAGTTGATAAAGAATGCTACACTTACACACATTAATTTGATAGAGAATGCTACACTTACACATATTATTTCTTAAAGAATGCTACACTTACACACATTAAGTTGATAAAGAATGCTACACTTACACACATTATTTCTTAAAGAATGCTACACTTACACACATTAAGTTGATAAAGAATGCTACACTTACACACATTATTTCTTAAAGAATGCTACACTTACACACATTCCTATTTAAACAAACACAATTTTTATGTTCTCTTTGTTAGCTAAAGTTTCCCTTTCGTTTGTTTTGTGTTTCGTTGGGTTTTTCCTTGTTTGTTTTTTTATTCTTATTTATCCTTCATTTTTTTGGCAAGCTATTTTTGAACTACCAATGCTTATAGATTTTGTGACAAATTATATTTCCAAGTAATTGTTTATCATCTATAGCTGAACTTATATACATTTTCACAAGTCTTTCACAAATCTGAGTGTCCTACTAATTATACAAGATCAGCGTTGTCTGACGGCATCCCATTACAGTAAAACTCATGGAATTTTCCCGGTTTGGTCTAAACTGCTCTGATACATGCCGTACACGATCAGTGCCTATACAACTGCTCTGGTTGGCACCTCTGATATATGCCGTACACAATCAATGCTTACAGTGCCACCTCACAGTGACGGTTAAGCCTGGCAAATATATAAGCAAATCCTAAACAGCAAAGGCTAGAGACCCAGCGCGATTGGTTTCCGTTTCCAGATACATTACTTAGCAGTCCGTAGTACAGACGGAAAGCTGGCAAAGATCATGTAAAAAAATGTGATCAACTCACCTCAAATTTACAGAGATTGAGTTTCAAAATCGACGGTTGTGAGATGGTACTGTACCCATCGGCCTTAAAGCTGGCGAGAGCCATTTATAATCGGTGGGGAGGAAACAATGTGGGCAACAGCCCATAGAAACTGGTGAACTCTGCTTAATGGGAAAGAAAAGGCAGCTAGGAAATGTGCTAACAACATAATAGCCTACCATAGAAACTGGTGAACTCTGAAATATATACATGAATTATATATACCATAATAAAAATTCACACATCAGAGACAAATATTTCTTGTTTATGGTGTTATGGAGTTTTCAACCGTGAGATAAAATTCCGTTTATTAAATATAGGAGAAACTGGGGTAAATTGAGATAGCGGGGTAAAACGAGACACACGAATTACTGAAAAACAGAAAGTCGGAGCTCTTTAGCAATGAGACTAATAAAGTGATCACGTGATACTGCCTTGTCGGCAAAATCTGTTTTGCTTGGTTGAGTTGCGTGCGTCAGTGAGAGGCAAATATTTCAATTTTATATATTTTGATCTATTTTTTATGGTTATGATGCAAATGTGTTCATTAAGAAAAAAATACAGATTTGTCATACCAGAATTAACATTCTGATAGATATTTCTGTGGGCAATGGTAATATAATATAAGTTTGACCTACTTAAGCAGGGCAGTGTGTGGTTTGGAGGCTTTGTGAACAAGGTTATGTTGGGGTAAAACAGGACAAAACAATGGGGCAAAATGGGTAAATACGGTTAACTCAATAAATCATTTGTGTTTCTTTTGAAACAAACAAATCTCATCTTTTTTTTTGTTGTGTCATTATTGTCCACCACTTGCTTGTTCTGTACACAGAATGTCGTTTACATGTCAATGTTATCTTTGATACGACAGGGTTTTTTCCCTTAAGTATCTCGTTTTACCCCAGGTTCCCCTACTCTGAGAGTGCAGAAAACTGGGTAGCCTGTCAAGGTGACTGTAACATGCGGGCACACTACAGCTGTGCAGGTCTGGATGAAAGAAACATAGCCCCAGTTTTCGTTTGTGAACTCTGCGACGACTGACATTTGATTTAGCATACCCCCATAGTATGTCTCGTTTTACCCCAGGCATGGGGCAAAACGGGAAAATACGGTTAGCCCAACAAATCATTTGTGTCTCTGTTGAAACTAACAAATCTCATTTTTTTTTGTTGTGACATTGTTGTCCACTACTTGCTTGTTCAGTACACAAAATGTCGTTTACATGTCAATGTTATCTTTGATACGACAGGGTTTTTTCCCTTAAGTATCTCGTTTTACCCCAGGTTCCCCTATTAGTTCTCTACTTCAGGGAAGTTTATAACTTATTATATACAGCTTACTAGTATTAGTTCTCTACTTCAGGGAAGTTTATAACTTATTATATACAGCTTACTAGTATTAGTTCTCTACTTCAGGGAAGTTTATAACTTATTATATACAGCTTACTAGTATTAGTTCTCTACTTCAGGGAAGTTTATAACTTATTATATACAGCTTACTAGTATTAGTTCTCTACTTCAGGGAAGTTTATAACTTATTATATACAGCTTACTAGTATTAGTTCTCTACTTCAGGGAAGTTTATAACTTATTATATACAGCTTACTAGTATTAGTTCTCTACTTCAGGGAAGTTTAAAAACTTACACGATTTCGTTCAACAACAAATTGAAACGACTCAAATGTCCAAAATGTCGGTTTGACCCGATTCAGTAAATGAAATATAGACTACACTTTTACATGTACGGCTCTTCAGTCCACTTCAACACCTTGATGTGACACTCAGGTGTCTAACGTTACCTAGTCAAGAAAAGTTCATGCCAAACAGTCTTAACGAACCAGCAATACTTTACTATACAGTAAAAGACTAGCTTTAATTGAATTACTTGCATTTCTCTTAAACATATATATATATATTTTGATATATATATATATGATATATATATATATATATATATATATATATATATATATATATATATATATATATATATTTATATATTTATATATATTCAACTTAGCATACAGAATCATTGGAAAGTAACACAATGCCTGAATAGGGCCTACTGAGAGAACAAATTAACTACCGAAAAAATAAGATTAACAGTACATCACACACACACATAAAAACAGATTAAATACACCAATACAATAAATAAAAACTAACTTAACAAACATACTGAATAGGTCTAAGTACTTCACAAATACACTGAACACTTTCACAAATACAGTGAATACTAATTTCACAAATACAGTGAATACGGACTTCACAAATACACTGAATACTGACTTCACAAAAACACTGAATATTGACTTCATAAATACGCTGAATAGTGACTTTATAAATACACTGATTACTGACTTCATAAATACACTGAATAGGCTACTGACATCATAAATATACAGAATAATGAATTCATAAATACACTGAATACTGACTTCATAAATACACTGAATATTGACTTCATAAATACACTGAATAGTGACTTTACAATTACTGACATGAAAAAGAGAGCTGAACCATTTCCCCTGATCAATATAATAAGTCATTTGAAGACAAAACTTAAAATTAACAAATATGTTGGACTTTAGTTCAAGAACTAAAAAAAAAACGGCCCATAAAAGCTAGCCCATGATGTCACTCTGTTTAAGATAGTAAAATGCTTTGATTATAATTTATTGCTGACATTGTTCTTGTCATTTTTCCCGACCGACTAGGCTTTCATTGATTCAATTTCTGTCACACGCTGTTTAACATAACCTGTTTTCTTAGATGTCTATAGGACTAGGACGAATAGATCTATGGGACTAAGACGAATAGATCTATAGGACTAGGACGAATAGATCTATAGGACTAGGACAAATAGATCTATGGGACTAGGACGAATAGATCTATAGGACTAGGACGAATAGATCTGTAGGACTAGGACGAATAGATCTATAGGACTAGGACGAATAGATCTATAGGACTAGGACGAATAGATATATAGGACTAGGACGAATAGATATATAGGACTAGGACGAACAGATCTATAGGACTAGGACGAATAGATCTATGGGACTAAGACGAAAAGATCTTTGGGACTAAGACGAAAAGATCTAAATGACTAGGACAAAAAGAGCTATAGAACTAGGACAAATAGATCTATAGGACAAAAAGAGCTATAGCACTAGGACAATTAGATCTATGTGACTAGGACAAAAATAGCTATAGTTCTAGGACAAAAAGATCTATAGGACTATGACGAATACATCTATAGGACTAGGACAAATAGATCTATAGTAGTAGGACAAACAGAAAGAGCTATAGCACTAAAACAAATAGATTTATATGACTAGGACAAACAGATCTATATCACTAGGACAAATAGATCTATAGAATTAGGACAAAAAGAGCTATATTACTAGGACAAATAGATCTATAGGACTAGGACGAATAGATCTATATGACTAGGACGAATAGATCTATAGGACTAGGACAAATAGATCTATAGGACTAGGACAATTAGATCTATACAGCTAGGACAAATAGATCTATAGGACAAGGACGAATAGATCTATAGGACTTGGACAAATAGATTTATAGGACTAGGACGAATAGATCCTTAGGACTAGGACGAATATATATATATATATATATGACGAATAGATCTATAGGACTAGGACGAATCGATAATAAATAATATTACTCCATTTACAAAATAGGTCATATTCTATAATTGAAAATAATTCGATGTTAGTAGGCCTACATAGTTCATTTATGTAGGCAAATAAATTACTTTTTTTTTAACTTATAAAACAAATTAGTATCAATATATTAATACGTGTAGGTTGTTATAACAATATCTTTTAGTGTTAGGGTTTGGGTCGATCGTGATTGTTACTGAAAGTTGAAATAAATAACTGTTCACCCGGTATGGTCAGACATAGAAAATGGAAAGAAAATAAAAACGAAATTTGACGGCTAGAAATGGACACGACAAAACATACAATTCGTTTGGGGAGTATGTGTAGTAAATCCTGCTTGTTAAACAATATGAGCCGAGCACATCCCGTTACGGCTACAATTATACTCAATTTAATGGGCTTTCGGTTTTCGCGACTTTTGTGTATATCTATTTAGTTTATTGTTGGTTTATATCGTAAGAGGTTTACTGTATGATGTTTGTTAGTTTTTAAATTGTTCATTGCGCTATTTACCTTTAGAAATACATAACTATTGTCACACTATTGTGTGAAGGCATGTGTCCGCGGCTCCACTAGTTTGTCAATATTCGTGCACACAAAAAGCTATCATAAAGTGAATGTACAATATAAGAATAGTAGGAAGCTTCTAACTGAGGCCCAAGTACTTTAAATACAACATTGTTAACTTTACCTCACGTACTTAAAGAGAACAATGTTAACTTTACTTTTTAAAGACTAAGTGTTAACAAAAGACTGTAGAGATGAATATTTGAAAGAAAGGTTAACATTTTACTTTCTTTCTTGTTTTATGTCAAAAGTAAATAATGAATGTTGTTGACTGTGTTTCTGGAAAACTTTTATTCTCAACCCATACACAATAGAAGCTCACATTATGAAAACTTTTGATTTTCTTCATAAATACCGGAAGAATTTTAACTTACAAAAACATTTTTACTCACTAGACTTCCTTGTATTATTGTAACAAATTAAAACTTGTGTTAATCACCAAAGTTTGTAAAGTATTTTACCGAATTAAAACGTGTTTTACTCCACAAAGTTCATATAAGTATTTTGGCGAATTAAAACAATTTCCCTACATACATACGGGAAAGCTCTTTTTTTTTTGTGTGTGCAATAATTTTTAAACTAGAAATATTACATTAATAGAAAAACAAAATTAAAACATTGGTGGCAGAAAACAAAGCCTTAAGGCAATAATCAAAAACTTTGGACTGCTCAGTTTTCTTTTTTTTATTATCAAAACGAATTTTTAATCAATGTTTGGAAAACAATTCTCTAATTCTAATAAGTGCTAGAAATTATGAGATTATTTTGTATTCAAGACTCAATGAAAACAATTCACATTCTAATAAGTGATAGAAATAATGAGAATATTTTGTATCCAAGAATCAGTCACTGACTCACCTGCTCCATATAGTTATTGACGAATTAAACATTTTAACCACCCAAAAAAGAGCAAGGCAAAATTTGCGATGAACTTTGGGTACAACAACTTGGAACGTCTCACTTCTCTTGTTTGTATTTCAAAAGTTACTCCCTGATTCTCACTTCTCTTGTTTGTATTTCAAAAGTTACTCACTGACTCTCTCTTCTCTTGTTTGTATTTCAAAAGTTACTCCCTGACTCTCTCTTCTCTTGTTTGTATTTCAAAAGTTACTCCCTGATTCTCACTTCTCTTGTTTGTATTTCAAACATTTACTCCCTGACTCTTACTTCTCTTGTTTGTATTTCAAAAGTTACTCCCTGACTCTCTCTTCTCTTGTTTGTATTTTAAACATTTACTCCCTGACTCTCACTTCTCTTGTTTGTATTTCAAACATTTACTCCCTGACTCTCACTTCTCTTGTTTGTATTTCAAAAGTTACTCCCTGACTCTCTCTTCTCTTGTTTGTATTTTAAACATTTACTCCCTGACTCTCACTTCTCTTGTTTGTATTTCAAACATTTACTCTTTAAATCTCATTTCTCTTGTTTGTATTATTACGACACGCCTGTCCTTCATAAAAAATCCCAAGGTGAGTTATCAATTCTTATTACAAAGGCGATATATCAGTGGTCATCTATGCACTGTCATATGTGCCGCAATAGATAATTTTAGTATTGCACTGGTCAAGTCGCTTTGATATACTTTTCAAGTATTAATTCAATAAAAAATTTAAATGACAAGCCAGCTTTTGTTATCTTTTTGTAGATAATTATTAAGTAGTAGATGACTGTAGAATATTGAGTACCGAATTGTAGACTGTATTATTTATTTGGCTACAGCCCCCTTTCAGTTGATGGAAAATTTATTTATTACGTTGTCTTGTAGATATAATTACTGCTTTAATTGGTAGTATCATTATTAGTTCATTTTGATATTAGTTTAGTGCAGTCTAGGTTGGTCCTAAATTCAAATTATCCCCTGGCAATCTTTAAAACATTGATTAGAGTTTATTTGATTTATTCAGGTGTATATTTATGTTGGCTGAAATTCACAGCAAGTATCGTATTGTTATTGTGTAGTGTTGGCTATTACTATTGTAGTATAAATAAAACACACACCATACTGAAACGTGAAGAACTAATATTAATCGAGTTTTGTAAACAAACGAATTATTGAAGTAATTACAGAATCATCACTTAAAATCCAAATAGAAGAATGATATTTACACAAATGGTTAAGAATAGCACATAATCCATAGAATAGATAAGAAATATAGCCAATATTCAATAGGCTATGAATAGCATTAAAACTACTGATAAAACAATATTGAAATCTTTGTAGTATAAATCCTTAAGAATTATATCTCAGAGCATACGTCTTACTTGTCGAGAGATGTCGAAGAACTGACGAAATCTTTGACTGATTCTTATGGGTCTATGATATGGGTCGATACAATACCATAACCGAATACAAGAAAATATATTACATCATGGCTGATGTAAACAGATAATATGTAATACAATACTAGCGTGCGATTGAATAATCGAGTACGACCGAAGACAACGTTAAAATCGTCCATTATGTCTGGTGACGTAGTTGGAAAAACACTCAGTCTAGGCTGATGTAATAATTTCTATCGTTACTACTCGAATTATTATGAACGACTAGTATTCATTTAAATATGGTACAATGTATAAATTTACGTTTCGTAACAGTATTTCAAACATTTACTCTCTAATTATCACTTCTCTTGTTTGTATTTCAAACATTTACTCTCTAACTCTCATTTCTCTTGTTTGTATTTCAAATTTTGTATTTCTTATAGGCAGAGAACAAACAGTGATAATAAATGGCTCTAAGTCATCACCAATAACAGTAAACTCAGGAGTTCCACAAGGAACTGTTCTAGGGCCCCTACTATTTCTAATTTACATTAATGATCTGCCAAATTGCATCAACACAGGCACAAAAGTAAGATTATTTGCCGATGATTGCATAATTTATAGAATAATAAAGACAGGAAAAGATAGTGAACTTTTACAAAAAGACCTAGATGAACTACAAAAATGGGAATCAAACTGGAGTATGTCTTTTCACCCAGAAAAATGCCAACTAATAAGGGTATCCAAGAAAAAGAAACAAATAATAACAAACTACTTCATTCATGGTAAAGAACTAACTCAAACTAGCAATGCTAAGTATCTAGGAGTAATAATAAATGATAAGTTATCTTGGAACCCTCACATTGATGAAGTAATTAAAAAATCAAACAAAACATTAGGATTCATAAAAAGGAACTTTTACAAATGTAATAAGAATATAAAACTAAAATGCTATCTCACATTAGTTAGGCCTATACTAGAATATGCAGGATCTGTATGGGACCCATCAACTAAAGAAAACATTAAAAAATTAGAACAAATTCAAAAAAGAGCTGCAAGGTTTATAACTAGTGAATATTCCCCATTGACAAGAGTAACACCATTAGTCAAATCACTAAACCTAGAAACACTAGAGGACAGAAGGGCAAAGAGTAAAGTAGTAATAATACATAAGGCATTAAACTCTAATTTAGAAATACAACCCAATAACAATCTGTTGCAAAGCTCAGATAAACACAAAGACAAAAACACCTTCCTTGTCCCTTATGCGAGAACAAATGCATATAAGTACTCTTTCTTCCCGAGTGGCATTCGGGCATGGAATGGGTTGCCTGAACAAACCAGGAAAACCAATAACCTAACACCATTTAAAACATTAATAAAAATGCAAGACTAGACTCGGACCACGGATGAGCGTAGGACGCAATAATCTTCTTTATAGAAGGAGCGTCTGTAATGTATAAGATAAGATAAGATAACATTTACTCCCTAACTCTCATTTCTCTTGTTTGTATTTCAAACCTTTTCTCTCTGTCTCTTGTACATATTAAAATTCTAGACAAAATCCCGAGATGAACATTAACAACAAAAATCACACACGTACTGTATATATTTCAATATATAGTAGACAAAAGACAACGATAAAAAGAAGTCACGAAAACCCACACATTGTACTGTAGAATATATTTTAATATAAACAAAACAACAGACAACAATAACAGATGTTGCGGAAACTCAAAACCTCATTCATAACATAAAGTGAACTATTCCAAGAGAAACAAAGCTCTTGGTAAGTTTGTTGTCAGTTTGTGTCGTTATAGTTGCAAGCACTATGTGCCATTATAGTCGCAAGTACCTTGTGCCATTATAGTCGCAAGTATCTTGTACCATTATAGTCGAAAGTATATTGGGCCATTATAGTCGCAAGTATCTTGTGCCAATATAGTCGCAAGTATCTTGTGCCATTATAGTTGCAAGTATGTTGTGCCATTATATTCGCAAATATATTGTGCCATTATATTCGCAAGTATCTTGTGCCATTATATTCGTAAGCAATGTATGTCATTATACTCGCATGCATTTTGTGCCATTTTATTCGCCTGTATTGTGTGCCTATATAGTCGCAAGCAGTTTGTGTTATTATAGGTGCTTGTAGTGTGTGACATTATATTCGCAAGCAGTTTGAAATCAACATTTTGAAAGATAGAACAAATGAACACTGTCGACATATCTGCAGCAATTATTTCGTGTTCAGAAATATCTATTTGTGTACTAATGTTCTGATTCACACACTCAGACACACTAATAAACAAAAAGACGTCTTTCCTTTAGTTAGAAGTAATATTTAAATCTAGCTATCCAGTCCTATTAAACATCAGGTAGAATGGCCATAATGGCTAAAGTTGTAATTACTATGTATTCATGTCTTAATTTAAATGTCAATCACTGATAATATTGGAAAAACACTTAGTGACGGACAAAGGAGGAAACATTAGCCAACCTCGACCTCGCTACCACTTTATATTCTGAAACCGATGTACACTATTCTCCCCGCCCTCTCCTCCTTTTACAATAATTGCACCCCTTTAACTTTATACTGTTATGCCCCCCCCCCCCGGACCTCTCACAATTGTGCACTATTTGCACCCACCTACTTTACAATCCTGGCCATTATTGTTGTTTTTTTTTAAAGAGAACCATTTTTTGTTTTCAGGGCTGAGAAACATATTAAAAAATAAAATCAGCGCCACACTACATCACATGGATCTTGAACAAAGTGATCCAGAATTTGTTGTCTCCATCATGGCTATTCCAACAGGTTAGTTCTCACTTTCTCTTTATAATGACTAATCCAACAGGTTAGTTCACACTTTCTCTTTATAATGGCTATTCCAACAGGTTAGTTCGCACTTTCTCTTTATAATGGCTATTCCAACAGGTTAGTTCACACTTTCTCTTTATAATGGCTATTCCAACAGGTTAGTTCACACTTTCTCTTTATAATGGCTATTCCAACAGGTTAGTTCACACTTTCTCTTTATAATGGCTATTCCAACAGGTTAGTTCACACTTTCTCTTTATAATGGCTATTCCAACAGGTTAGTTTACACTTTTTCTTTATAATGGCTATTCCAACAGGTTAGTTCACTTTTTCTCTTTATAATGGCTATTCCAACATGTAAGTTCACCCTTTCTCTTTATAATGTCTATTCTAACAGGTTAGTTTACTCTTTCTTTTTACAACGGCTGTTTTCTATTCTCACTTTCATATTGTCTATAATAATAATCCGGACCACGGATGAGCGTAGGACGCAATAATCTTCTTTATAGAAGGAGCGTCTGTAATGTATAAGATAAGATAATGCTAAAAATCAGATGTTAAGAATTACTGCTACATAGCTACAGATAAGTCTAACAATGTATCAACTCTATAATTATTTCATTAAAATATAGGTAGAAAGGCGTGGAGGGGCTAAGTGTTTTTCAATAGATGTAGCCAACGGTGTTTCTTAATTTTATATAAATCTTTGTTTTATGAAGTTTTAAATAAACGTTTGTAATAACACAAAACTTCTTGAGGACTATTTGGTCTGATAAAACATTTGACAATATCGTGTTTTGTTTTCAGTTCAAACGTTTAGTAGTATTAAGAAGAAACTACGAAACTCTGATCAAGAATGGCTACAAGCATTTTTGGATAACGAAGGATTAGACAGACTTCTGGATTGTGTGGATAATTTCGCTAGTAGAAGAGTCACAGTCTTGTCCGAAGCACTTATTCTCATTGAATGTGTGGAGTGTATTAAGTCTGTTCTCAATTCTAAGATTGGGTTGTCTGTACTTGTTCAGAAGGCGGAGTATACAAGAAGGCTAATTAAAGGTAAGTCATTCATGTATTTATAGAACTTAGAACTCTTACTTAAGTGCTCTTTATTTCCAAAAATGAAAATGAAATGTCTTAATTGAGGGAAAAAAAAACGTACGTTGTTTGTTGTAGAAATCTATTACTGAATCTATAGATGGTTATGTTTACCTTTACGTTTTTGTAGCCCTTTGTGTAAATAGTCAATGGAAGCGTGTGATAGTATTATACTGCCAATAGACAAATCTTAATGAGGCCTGACCTCAATGCATACATGAACTTCCGGTTTATTTCCGGCAATACACTTAAAATAATGTGTTTGGCATTTTTAAGAAGGCCTTTAGCTTTTAGAAATATACAAACGTTAGTATGCGATAATTAATAGTCGACGTGTTAGTCACGTTTAATTTAATTAATAATTAATATGTGTTAATTTACATCTAGCATACACTAAAATAAATTATATAAGTCAGGTGTCAAGGCATACATGTACGGCCGGTTTACTTTCGGCAACACTGTTTAAGTGAATTTTTAAAATATCTTATATTCAAAATAATAGATTTTTCAAGTCAGACGTTCAAAATCAATACTTTTCTTTTGCAAACAAGAACAACTAGCAGCACATAGGCATGTTTTGTTTTGCAAACAAGAACAACTAGCAGCACATAGGCACATTTTGTTAGTAAATTAACGAATGGGTCCGGAAGTGTAGAAATGCATCGACTTTTTAGGTTCACCATGCATGCATAATCGTTAAGACTTGTCAATGATTAGGAATATATATTCATATTATCATAGTTACACTTTAACAATTAAATAGTAACTTAAGAAAAAAAAATTGTAAGAAACAAACTTTGCCTTTTTGGTTACATTATAAATATGTTTCGTGGCAGACCTCAAGCTAAACCGATTTAAAACCTATTAGTCTTAATATATTACAAAAATGAATTTTAAGCAGAAAAAAACAACTCTATACGTGTGTACTGTTCAAGCGACATATAACAGTATCAAATCTTGATAATATAAACATATTTCCCACAAGTTTGTCTGATTTTAACACTTTACACAATTAGACAAAACAATTATTCTTTACCATCAAATGCTTCAATAACTTATTGGCCTTTTGTGCGAAGACAAGTTAACACTAATTTAGTCCAGTTTGTCTTTTATACACTCGCTTAGCCTCGTAACATTACATGTCCTAGAAGTATTACAATAAGAAAAATCTTTCAACAAAAATTGTTCCATAATAAAAATATGTTATTCTCCATTGAAATCAACAAAAACCAATTATTCTCAATATAAAGTTTGAGATAATATAATATTCATCTTTACTATCAACGACTGTCTGCTCCATTGAACACACATCTAGGTTGCCAGTTCATTTACTACGCTATATAACAATGAATTTATTTCACTATGTTATAGACACCTGTTGATATTGTAGTACTGGCCCATATATCATACATTAAAGTTTTAACCAGACTCCATTGTTAAATCTGTGGTTCGATTTCAGCCCCATTATTTTCTACAAAAGACAAATATGATTTAGATATTTTCAGTGGTACAAAACCTTATTGTAATTTAACAGATCTATGACAGATCTGAAGCATGGTTTGGCCATTTTTAAAGCATTTTCGAAACTTCACAAAAAAAAAGTTTAATTACTAAAGCTAAGAGTGCGTTTATGTACACACAATGCATTGACTGTTTGACTCGGTTGATTTAATGAACATTTGCTCTGTTTAAATAAACGGTGAGGTACGAATTAATGTTTATCGCCAAACTGCTGCTGTTTCAACATATGTTTTCAGTAGACACACATTGAGACGTAGCTCATCTAATTTAATATGTGAGACCGCTCTCACGCGTTCATACACACACGTTATACATTAACAAACACACACTCAAACACTCACACACACACACACACATACAACACACACAAACACTCACACAACACACACACAAACACTCACTCAACACACACACATACAAACACTCACACAACACTCATTTCATTAGATATTGATGTACAAGATGAATGCGTAGAATATATTTACATAATGATGACACGCTCTTCTTCTTCTCTGTACTATTGTGTTTGTCTGTATCTCATTGTCTCTTACTTCATTGCTTTACTCTATATTCTTCTTTAAAATTATATATTGATTACATTGAACCATTACTCTTTCTCTCTCTCTTTCTCTCACTCTCTTTCTTTCTCTCTCTCTTTCTTTCTCTCTTTCTCTCTCTCTCTCTTTCTTTCTCTCTTTCTCTCTCTCTCTTTCTCTCTCTTTCTCTCTCTCTCTTTCTCTCTCTCACTCTCTTTCTCTCTCTTTCTCT
>CASBPS010000104.1:0-73000 GCA_949126835.1 Anisus vortex | reverse complement strand
AGTCAGTTGTTTAAATTTCAGCTCGATCGGACCACGGAAAGTGGTCGAAAAATCGAAGCCAATTTTGGCACGACGATTGCAGACAGACAGAAAATGCAACTTAAAATAAAGGAAGTAACAAGAAAACCGTTAAAGCGAAGTTTTTTTTATGCTAACTTTATTTGCAAACTAAGTTTACCATCATGTAATTAAATAATTGATTGACTACTGCAAATGAAAGGTACAGAAAAAATATCTATGTCGCAAATCTCAAAAATATCTCCTTACTCCGTATGAATTGTTCTAAAAATAATATTAGCGCATAATTTTGTTTTCTAGATTTGGGCCGAAAAAGTATAAAAAGGTACACAGGCATTTATAACGCGAAATCAAAATATTTCTTATACTTTCCTTTTAAGAAATGAATATTGTCATAAGTGTAGTATTATTAAGTCGTTTTAAAATTTGATAGAATGTATTGTTAGGCGCCCCAAATCTGCTGTTAAAATTTCAGCTCGATCGGACCACGGGAAGTGGTCAAAAAATCGAAGCAAAGTTTTGCACGACGATTGCAGACAGACAGAAAATGCAACTTAAAATAAAGGGAGTAAAAAAATAGACACAAAGCTTTTCATGTTTTAGCGATGTCTGCTTTTGTTAGATGTATCTTGTCTGTGTATTTGTTGGTTTTTTTTTTTGCTTGTATTTAAATTTAATATGTTTAGAAAGGTAGGATATTGATTTGTCTAAAGTTATATTTAGGTTTATAGCCCATGTATTCAACAACCACATTATTTGAAAGTTATGTATTTAACAATGAAAGCATATTCTTTACATTGTTGCAAAAACGTTAACAGTTTGGCAGCCCAGCATAAACAATACACACATTGAATTTTAAATATAGGGGTTTGTTTGTATACATTATACATCATGCCGTTTATTCTCAACTGGACTGCGCTAACACCTCCATTTTATAGCATGCAACCAGTTGGCTAGACATTAGCTTATTGTTCCTACTTTGTAATATTCATTTTCCTTATTTTAAGTAGAAATTTAATAGTATATAACAACTAATTGAAGTTAAAATATAGAAGATACGTTACGGCATATGTGTTCTGTAGTTGTTAGGGCGTTTTCACCCCAATAGTATACTACTCACTTTTGTTTTCAATTTTACATTTATTTAGATTTAGCTAAATCTTAAATTGTCCGAATTTAAGAAAAAAAATTTTTTTTTTAAATGTTTTAATAAATATTTAGCAATTCGATTAGTTGATGGTTTGATATAAACATTAAAAACAGGAGCTATACAACAGTTTGCCGTTTCCTGTTAAAAATTAAATATGTATTTTTCTCGGTTTACTACAGTTGTAAGAAATATAATTTAAATAGGGAAGGACAACAGATTATACTATGACGGTAACCAAATGTCTAATAAAGATATATGCTATAAATAGGTATCGAAAATCTCCATTTTGATAGTTTACTTTTTGACACAGAAGAGAAACAACACACCAAAATCCACTGTTATTATATTTATGTTTAAAATGTGTTCATCTGTCGACATGTGCAAGATGCCACAACGAAATCCACCCACTATCTTCAACAGATATTCTAGTATAGTCAAACACTTGGATTTATGGTGATAAACATCTTTCAAACAGAAGTCGTTTTATAACATCATAAATAAGTGGCAATATTTATTTTCGTTTAACCGACTCTCTTTATTATCTTATGTAGTGTTACACCATTTTAGTTGAAATTCATGTAATTTTTTACCTCTTCTGTAGTTTACAAACACTTTTATTTATATAACTCTCTTTTTTACCAATTTAACTTGTTTAACATCAATACTAGATTAACATTCAAACGAGTTTAAATATATAACTTGTTTAACATCCTCAGTGGTTTACCATCATCACTAGTTCAACATCCTTTGTAGTGTTTTATCTTATGTAGTTTAACATCAATTATAGTTTAACTGTATCAATAGTTTATCACCATTTTTTTTTACGAAACAGTCTAGTTTCTCCTTATCTGTTTTTTACAATCCTGTCCATTTTATCATCGTCTTTAGTTTAACGAAATGTTTCACTTAACATCTCTACTTTTATATTTTCTATAGTTTAACATTCCTGCTAGTGAAAGCATCATGTTGGTCTAATTATACACTCTAACTTATTATCATCTCTATAATAGTGTTATCTTCTGTAATAAAACATATTTGTATAGTCCTTCTTTGTAATGTATTCACGAAAAAACCACAATACTTTGTTTAATCTTTATAAATACTGAAACAAGAGTGTAATCTGATAGGTCCCTTAAGATATTTCTAATCAACTGGTTTTAATATTACATAGCCAAAATTGCAAGTTCGGGGGGGGGGGGGGGGGGGAGTGACCAATAGTGCAATATTTGGTAATGCCAGAATTAGGACAAGACAGATAAATAGTATAAATTGGGAGTGCAAGGGGCTAACGTGGCCAGGAAGAGGGGGGATTATTTTTAAATTATAAAATAGTTCATTAAACATAATTTATATGACTTAAAAAAAAATTAAACTCTAAATGGTAGTTTATTCCCCAAGGAAAATATGTAGGCCCTAATGTTTGTTATATAAGGATTTCTTTTTACTAAGTCTTAATTTTGACCCAAATTCAAAATCTAAAGGAAGCCTATAAGTAGATCCCAAGTCTAATTGGTAGCCTATATTAAAACCTGAGATGGAGGTACTATGGAGGTTGGTAGCTTATATTATAACCTGAGATGGAGGTTGGTAGCCTATATTAAAACCTGAGATGGAGGTACTATGGAGGTTGGTAGCTTATATTATAACCTGAGATGGAGGTTGGTAGCCTATATTTTAACCTGAGATGGAGGTTGGTAGCCTATATTATAACCTGAGATGGAGGTTGGTAGCCTATATTATAACCTAAAATGGAGGTTGGTAGCCTATATTATAACCTGAGATAGAGGTTGGTAGCCTATATTATAACCTGAGATGGAGGTTAGTAGCCTATTTAAGAAATCGTAACTTCACTTTATTTCAATGTTGTTTTTTTTTAAAGTATTTCTTCTTTCAAGATACATTTTTCATCTTGTCTAACTGTCGCTACAAAACCAATTTCTGATAATTATTAACATGTATGTATTTATTTATTTTTCTTTATCTTACAGAAAGAAATATATAAAGATGATATTTAGTTTGTAAAACTGTTTATAAAGTAACATTCAACAATCAATAATAATCTTTATAACAACACCAACAATGACATCAAGAAAATAAACACAAGAAAATCAAAAGTATATTAGAATAAATTTTATTGTGGAATATTTAACACTTTTGCCTTTTTATTAAAGTGAACAATAGAATAAAGTATTGAAGTATGAATATAAATCTAAGAACATAAACAAATGTAAGTATAAATATATTTATGATATCAATAAATAAAAGATTATACTATGGTGATAGTATGATAGTCCAATGTCTAATAAAGTTAATTCATATAAAAAGTTATCAACTATTTCCATTTTCTTTGTTTACATTTTGAAACACAAGGGAAACAACTCACCACCAAACTCCACTGTAATTATATTTATCTTTTGCTCCACTATGGACAAATCCAGGATCGTACCACCACCACCACTCTCTCTCTCCAACACAATTGACTCTAGCTCCACTACTTCCTGGACATGTACATGTTGTATAGGTAAACTTTCTATCAAGTACACCCACCATGTATTTCTTCATCCATTGACCAACACTGACCTGTTTAGTACAGCCATGAGGATGTGAAACTATAAAGGTCAACTTGTCCACAGATTTAGAATTTTTATATTTGTCCCAGACTTCCCTCCTGACATCCCAATAATGCCTCCACATTTTCTCCAGTTTATCTCCTAGATTTTTGTCACATGTCACACATTTCAACCTACACCTGTCCTCCTCAATGTTTACATAATCAACACTGACCTTATCAACAATGAACAAGGTACTATCTTTGCTATCATAAAACAATCTCAAGGTCGTGTGGCTTGCCTCAATGTTATCAAAGACCACATGTGTGGCTGTATACACATTAAACTCCCACCACACATTGCTGGGTGAGTCTGAATTTTCACATTTTCTACACCAACATTTTGTTAATTTTTCCAAATGTTTACCTCCATATTGTTTGACTCCATCTGTGTACTTGAACACATAGACCATCATTCCACTTCCTATCCTCAAGACTTCCTGTTCTCTCGTGTTGTAAAAAGGATATGGAACATTTGTCTTTGGCCAAAACTCAGGTCTGTGTGGACTGGCCATGTAAACATTGATTTTAACTGTCAGGTCAGCTACAGCTTTGATGTATTTAAACAAATCATTGTCACGTTGACCTTCAGGTAGGTGTTCTAAGGTAAATGTATCTACAGGTATAAACTTAGTATGACCTGGATTCTTCTCGCAGACATCATTACGTGTGTGTAGTTCACCTTCTGAACCATCAGATACATGAGTTTCATGATCACCTGGAGAAATACAGTTTATAAAATGTAATATATAATTCTTTTATTATATAAAAACAATGAACCAACTGCCAAATCAAATTGTTATTATCACAAGTATATTTAAATTAAATTATCAATAAATTTATATTCTGAAAATATATTTTGATCACAATAAGTTAACATTGAATTTCTTCTTCTAACTAAACTGCTGAGCTGGAAACTTTTTTCTCCTTGACAATGCCACGTAAACATATTTACAGGTGTTTGATATCTCTAGACGACATTAGGATTTGTTCATTACAATAGGTCAATATGGTTAAAGTGAATGGTCGTCATATATTTAAAAACTTAACATTCTTTACTAAATTTTTAGTTTTAGTACACAATATTAATGTATCTATTTTTCTTATAATTTTAAAGACAATTTATATTACAAAGATTAAACTATGTATCCTAAAATATTTTGATTGTATGTAAAGTCAGATGTAAACACAATCCACTTGCATGCTACTGTTTTGTTATTTTAATTTTCTTCATTTATAAAGGCAAAATTATATTAATTTGCATCTACACTTTTATAGTTGTTATATTTTTTTTTAGAAAAACCTTGAACTGATGTATTGTTTACTAATGGAGACACAGACTGAAAAGAGAAACATATTTTCATCTCTATTTTAATATATTTAATACAAAATAAACTTACCATGAAATTTTATGTCTTTTTTTCTTCTATTCAGTATTCCAAAAATCAAACTTTCTGTAAAATATTTTTTTAAAGCTTTTAAAAGCCAATTTTTTTTTTTTTTAAAAGCTTGTTAAAAAAATGTCAATGACTAAAAAAAGAAAATATTTACAAATATTTGTATAATTGTAATTTTATTAAGAATATATATTTTTTTATAAACCTGTAAAAATAAAATAACTGCTAACCTTTTGACCGTTACATCAAGTTATCTAGGATTTATATAAATATTTTCAGTGATGTCAGACCAATTATATTGAGACCTATATTTTTTCATTTCTTTGGCTTTATCATAAAGCTATTTTTATAGAGTTTCAATAGGAGATCCAGGAAAAATAGTAGTCCTAATGGTAGATATCTAGTAGGCTTATTGGTAGATATCGATATCTAGTGGGCTTAGTGACATATATAATATATTTATAAATATATATATATATCTAATGGGCTTAAGTTAATATCAAGTAGGATTAATGGTAGCTAAGATCTAAATATATAGTGGGCTTAAATGTAGATATATTAAATATATATTTAGAGGGCTTAATGGTATATCTATATAATATATATCTAGTAGGCTTAAATATAAATCTAGATATCTAATGTTCTTCAGTGTAAATTTAAAAATATATTGGGCTTTATGGTAGATATAGATATATAGCGAGCTAAAAGGTAGACCTAGAAATCTAGTGGGCTTAATGGTTGATGTAGATATCTAGTGGGCTTAATGGTTGATGTAGATATCTAGTGGGCTTAATGGTTGATGTAGATATCTAGTGGGCTTAATGGTTGATGTAGATATCTAGTGGGCTTAATGGTTGATGTAGATATCTAGTGGGCTTAATGGTTGATGTAGATATCTAGTGGGCTTAATGGTTGATCTAGATATCTAGTGGGCTTAATGGTTGATGTAGATATCTAGTGGGCTAAATGGTTGATGTAGATATCTAGTGGGCTTAATGGTTGATGTAGATATCTAGTGGGCTTAATGGTTGATGTAGATATCTAGTGGGCTTAATGGTTGATGTAGATATCTAGTGGGCTTAATGGTTGATGTAGATATCTAGTGGGCTTAATGGTTGATGTAGATATCTAGTGGGCTTAATGGTTGATCTAGATATCTAGTGGGCTTAATGGTTGATGTAGATATCTAGTGGGCTTAATGGTTGATCTAGATATCTAGTGGGCTTAATGGTTGATGTAGATATCTAGTGGGCTTAATGGTTGATGTAGATATCTAGTGGGCTTAATGGTTGATGTAGATATCTAGTGGGCTTAATGGTTGATGTAGATATCTAGTGGGCTTAATGGTTGATCTAGATATCTAGTGGGCTTAATGGTTGATGTAGATATCTAGTGGGCTTAATGGTTGATCTATATATCTAGTGGGCTTAATGGTTGATGTAGATATCTAGTGGGCTTAATGGTTGATGTAGATATCTAGTGGGCTTAATGGTTTATCTAGATATCTAGTGGGCTTAATGGTTGATGTAGATATCTAGTGGGCTTAATGGTTGATGTAGATATCTAGTGGGCTTAATGGTTGATGTAGATATCTAGTGGGCTTAATGGTTGATGTAGATATCTAGTGGGCTTAATGGTTGATGTAGATATCTAGTGGGCTTAATGGTTGATGTAGATATCTAGTGGGCTTAATGGTTGATGTAGATATCTAGTGGGCTTAATGGTTGATGTAGATATCTAGTGGGCTTAATGGTTGATGTAGATATCTAGTGGGCTTAATGGTTGATGTAGATATCTAGTGGGCTTAATGGTTGATCTAGATATCTAGTGGGCTTAATGGTTGATGTAGATATCTAGTGGGCTTAATGGTTGATCTAGATATCTAGTGGGCTTAATGGTTGATGTAGATATCTAGTGGGCTTAATGGTTGATGTAGATATCTAGTGGGCTTAATGGTTGATGTATATATCTAGTGGGCTTAATGGTTGATCTAGATATCTAGTGGGCTTAATGATAGATTTATATACTCCATATCTAGTGGGCCTAAATAATAGATATATATACTATATATCTAGTGCGCTTAATGATAGAACTATATAATGTATATAATGTATATCTAGTGAACTTAAAACTATATAGCTAGTGGTAGATAGTGGAGCCAGTGGAATTAGCCTTCTATTTGGCTTTACGATAGAGCCAGCTTTCTAGTGAGATAAATGGTAGAGCCAATATAAACTTGTTTACCTGTTATATATTTTCTTTTGTTGGTAGCACTGTGTGAAATCTACACAAAAATATATTATACATATTATAGTAATTACCATGGTTTTTTTAAATCCAATCAATTCTGTAAATTTTAGATTTAAATAACATTTTCAATTTTTATTCTAGTTTGTCAACATGTAGTCCTCTAAAATCTAATTATAGTACAGGACATATCTCGTGGTCTTTTCATTTGTCAAACAAAAATATACAAATAACATAAAAAAACAAAACGACTTAGTTGTATGGTATTTTTGTGGGCCTAACCGTTTAAACTAATATTGTTCATCTTAGAAGTTTATACCTTTAATAAGTCTTAGTTGGTTTGGCGACATTTAAACACGCGACAGTTAAGCACGCGACCCTTAGACCTTGACTATATCTAATCTACTTAGGCCTAGGCGCGGTTACTTTCCTAGCTATTAGATCCTGACTAATTGTGCTAACAGACATATACCTGCTAAATCAGAATGGTAACAATATAATTAACTAAAACAACTAGACTTTTATTAATATTCAAAACAGCTAAAAATCATAAATAGTTATCCTATTATTTTATAACATGAGTTAGTCTGCAGACGTAAAAATGGCAAAATGCCTTTGGCACTGAATCGTCATTGATCGATCGCTTTTTAGCGAATTTGAATAAACGACTATAAATGTATAGTTTATAGTTTTATTATGAATTTTAAAAGTTGCAAACTAAATAAGAATCGTGTGAACACGATATTTCAATTATACGGTAATAGGCCAGAGCAGAAGAAACCTCTTGTAAATTATTGCCAGACTTATTCACTTGCTGACTGATTGTATATTTAATACCAGACCAAAAAGTAGAAACTTATTTTTTAATACAATATGTGCAATATTTGAACATTTATAATACTTATAACAATGACAAAAAAGAAACAACTACAAAACAATTGACTGTCATGGCGGTGGCGATATTATTTTTTTTATTAATAGTTTTAACTTGAATTAAAAAAACTCTACTGCTTTTATATTTATCTCTATTATTTATTTATTTATTATTAATATAGACAATTATAAATCAATATTTATATACAGTCTCACATCTGAATCAGAACACAATGATTAAAAATGAGAAGTGTGTAATTGTTCTTAACGTATATAAAAACAATATTTTAGATATGAAACCTATATTACTTTATAACAATTCTAGCGTTTAATGTTGTTGTTTTTTTTTTGGCTTTATAAACATAAGAAATCCATCCCCTTCCTTATCGTCTTGTTCAATAAATTGGAAAATAATATCAATAAAACATAAAACTTTGATTTAAATACAATAGAATGTTTCATAGTGGTAGTCTTTAAACGTGTTTTATGTAGCATGAACAACAAAAATTATTGATAGTTAAATTTTATTGATCTTTGGAGCAAGTCAGCAATGAATTAAAATTTCTGATAATTATTTTATTGTCTAATTTTTACTAAATATTATGTAACCTAGTTCTTTCCCTAAACCTTAAAATAGTATAATTTAGTTGCCCTAAACAAGTTGAAATTTATTGAATAAGAAATTACACATGTGTGTTGTTAAAGTGATACATTTGTTAAATTATTTTATACCATAATTATATGTTAAACATTATACTAAATGTTCATAGACATGAATTAATGCATTGTTTACCTGATTTTCATTGTTGAATCTTGTTGAATGTTTTGAACCCATTGTGTCACTAGTACACAATAATGTAAATCTGGGAATATGAATTACAAAATTAAACTTTTTAAAGTCAATAAAATATTGAGACTTAAAATTAACATTGCATTTTTATTTTGATTAATGCACACAAAAATTTAAAAAAAAAACGTTGGCTATATAAACCTTAGTGAGATATTATTGATTTTGTAAATGACCATATTTATGTAGTATCAAGCTTTACAATGCTGGCATGCACACAGTAGACTTAAAATTATTATGAGATCGTGGTGAAGTAGTTTGTAAATATTTTTGTTTTAAATTTATCAAGTTAATGGGAAGTCTAGCGCTGTGACAGTGTGATATTGGAAAATCCGTTCATGTTATAAGTGAATAGGTTTATCATCACATCCGCATTCCCCATATATATAGTAACCACACGAAACTATATATATTATATTTATATATATTTATTTATATCACAAACACTCACATTGATGAGTAAGTAATTATTACCAGAAATAATAAACTTAGTCTAATGAAAACACTTTCTCTTGTCAGCAAAACTTTTATGCGATGAAATGAGGTGAAGTTTGCGCGTAGTTCTCATTCTTTTCCACTAACCTATACAATTATTCCTACATTTTTTAATGATGTAAGGTTTCTTTCAGACGTCTCTCAGGGCCTTTAAAATAATAATATTATTATAAATATATTTATATAATTACCCAACATCTCTCATCATTACACTATCCCCCACCCTTTCATCCTGGCTACGCCAATGTTTCGTTTAAAACTTATAGACGACGCATGTATCGAATCTATATAGTCTCGGTATATTAATAAATTATTAAATCTGTTATTAAATAGACCCTGGCTAATTATTAATAAAATTAATTTATGAATTACAACTCTTAACGTTAAGGGGTTTCCCAAATAAAGGTGGTTCATTAAATTGTGTAGGCCAATACTTGTTTGCCAACTTTCTACTTTAAAATTAATTTTAAATTAATTGTTACTTGCGCTCTTATGGTATACAAGCTACGTGAACGTTTATTCTTCAAAGGATACACTCCTGGTCTATTAGACTCAACACACATGAGTTTGAAGCATAACATTTCAATTAAGATAGAATAGTAGTTACAGCAACAGTTCTTAAATTGTTACATTCAAAATCCATTTATATTCTCCACTCCCTCGCCACAAGCTAAAAATCCAACTCATAAAAACACACACACATTCCTTTATATCTGGCCAGGTGTGTCCGTGTTCACAAATTCTGTTTTTTTTTCGACAATTTTTTTCGTGCTACTCGGTGACCATTTGCGGTCACCACAGTGAAAAGGGGAGGTAACTGGTCGTAAAGTAAACAAACCAGTTGACATCCTTACTGTAACGAGGACTGACTTTTAACTGTTAGAAGTTATTAAAATGAAATTTGCTATTTACAATACATGTTTATATCAATCCATTCTGGTTTATATAAAGTATTTGACATTTGTTTTAAATATTATATCTTTTAAATGTTTCTTTTTGTTTGCTTACAATTTCGACTACTATTGCATTAAAATAAATTTGTTGTGGAATATACCACACTTTTTCTTTTGCAGTAGGCCCTATTTGTTTTTTTAGAAACTACCTTGATATTTCTATACTATATTACATGGTTAAAAATACAAATATATATATATATATTATTTAAAACAACATTGCCTTGGTCAAAGTAAATATTTACAAAGACAACGTAAACTTGAAAACAGTCAAATCAATTTTTGAATTTTCAAAGTAATATTCAATGTAAAAGTAAAAAGAAATAAAGTAATCAGATCCGTTGTGTCGATAAAGCAGCGTTCACCAGTTTATGTGGCCATGACATACTAAGTGTTTGTGCGGATATCACAAGCCAAGCCGCTTGAAATGAACACAAAATATGTCAAGAGCTCATCAGAGCTGGTTAGTTTCATGGCCACCCTCTGGACCCGGAAGAGAAATTATAGGCTTAGTTAGGCTTTCGAGCCCAGTACATTTGGTAGGCCAGTACATTTGGTAGGCCAGTACATTTGGTAGGCCAGATTAACTTATGGCAGCTCATAGTCCGTTCAACATAGTAAAGGTAAACTTCTAAATCGTCAGAGTAAACGCTAATATTTTAACAAAGTAAACACTAACATAGTGAAAGTAAACATTAACATAATACAGGATATACAATTACTAGTGTGTGTAAAATATTTAGGCCTAGTATAAAATATCATTTAAACATACATGATATTTATAGTTCTATACACAAGTCTTAGTCTAAGTACTATGTAACTTACATAAGACGAATGAAACCAAACTGTTGCCGAATGTAAATTTAACTCTCTCTCTCTCTGTGTCAAAACAATACCCGTAGGCTATATTGCTAAAACAAATTAGATCCTTGTTTCGTCCTACATTTCAAGTATAAAAAAACATAGAAAACAAAGCATCATATAAAAAACGACTAGGAAGTATTATTCTCTTTAAAGCCAAGAGGGAAAAAAACCTTACTAGAAATATTGTAAGGATATATTTTGTAAATGAGCAATAAAAACTAGAACACTTAAATGTTGAAAAATTAAACTAAACAAGATAACAAGTTTACTTTATATAAAAAAATGTATTATAACATTATCGGTTTAAAAAAAAAACATCTGGAATTTTTTTTTTTAAAGCTTAACATTTTAATAAATAGGCCTACTCGGTATTAAAAATACATATATCGAAATAAAAGACCAACAAACATATATTTATATAGATCTATGTATAAAAACATAGAAGTTACTGTCCTGTCTAAGTGTGTAGCCTACATCGTTATTTTTCTCTTGGGAAAATTCCGTTTTCTTATTCAGCCTGACTAATTTATTCATGGTACAGTGAAAGAACCAAGATGTAGGTAACCCACATTTACTCTATGTTTATTTGTATATTACATTACATGTATCTGGATAATAGATGTATTTCGCTCACATTGACTTATCTTCATGATTACATTTGCAACAGATCTGATGTGTCAATAAACAGTCAAGATTTCTATAATTTGTACAAATCCATCGCTTAACCAACACAAACACCATCCACCCACACAAAATATCTCGAACAGTCACGTGGTAGTCATTGGGAGGATTATTTCATAAACACATAGACTAGAGGTTGACAACCAACGGTTCGCGTGCCAGACTTAGCTCGCGGATGTCCCCGAAAAAAAAGTTTTTTTTAAAGCCTGCTCCGTCATATATTTTTTGGTTTACATTTGCCAAATGTTAGCTCTCGTTGGCCATAATAAAGAATACTAGTATTTCATCGCTTATATTTGTGACACATTCGTATCTCACAGGAAACTTGTTCAATACATGGCTATGTGTTCCCTTCTTTTTATTATTGTAAATAATGTGTGTTTGCCTTTAGATTTAGTATACTGAAGATGATCTGTATTACTGGAGATATCTTTTTTCTTGGAAGTAAGCGTTTCTCTCTCTCTCTTTCTCTCTCTCTCTCTGCCTCTCTCTCTTTATTCTCTATTATAACTATATTAGCCATGTATATGTTTCTGATAATACACATTTCATTTGGAGCTAATGTAAGATTACAACGGAGTTGAGTCTATAACTCTTTTAATTACTACACTAGTTTATTAAATTTAGCTGTTTTTTTAATACTCTTTTTATTAACTTCACAATACCCTCTGGCTGGCTAGCTTATAGTTTGGCTGGTTGCATGCCTGTTTGGCGACCGACATGACATTCATTAAACTAATTGAACCACTTCCTGTCATCATATCAATCATTACACGTTGTCCTGGGCTACACATTATATATAATTTTTATCTTTATCTCACCACCTCTAACCAGAAAAAAACTGTATTAAAAGTATTTTCTCTATAGTACTTATTTGTAAATATCTATTCAACTTTGACCATTATCTATGTTTATGTGTTTATTGTTCTTTATTTCTTTCTCTGTACATGGTAACATGGACTCATATTTTTGTAATATTTCCATATCATGTCTTGATATTGTGCTCCGAGATACAATGTGATAATTTTTGCTTTTCTACCTATCACCAACTAAAACTGTACTGGTTTATGGAAGCCTATAATCCACTCATTATAGTGTATCAAGGGATAAAGTCATTTAAGTGGATCTATAATCTATACAGGTTAATTCGGCCCTTTATAATAATTAGGATTAACGTAAGATCTCTAAGCCTCAAAGGAAGACCTCAGTGGTTCTCAATTCACTGACTTTGAATCGTTGTACTCATGTGATTGATGCTCAACGGTGGTTGTAGAGAGATACATCACGTGCCTTGTATCAGCTGAACCAAACCTCATGGGATCACAATAATTAGATCTCAATATCAGTTAATTATTGGAGAATAAAAACAAAAAAGCGTCATGTGATCACAATAATTAGATATCAATATCAGTTAATTATTGGAGAATAAAAGCAAATACACGTCATGTTTTCACACTGATAAGATCTCAATGCCAGTTAATTGCAATTATATAAATGACCTTATTTTTTATTATCATTATTCATTATTGGAGAATAAAAACAAATAAACATCATGGGATCACAATAAATAGATCTCAATATCAGTTAATTATTGGAAAGCAAAAACAAAGAAACTAAGAATGAGAAAATTTGAAAACATCTCAACTTGCAATTAAATCCATTTCTACAGATAATGGTGTAAGATAAAAACATGTTCAATTGAAATTACTATGATAATATTATCTATATATCTATGCAATTAGTCTTCCGTTGACTAAAAGAATATTGTTTTCTATTTTTATTTTGTTACTGTTATCGTGTTAAGCAAATATACGGTTAATTCTAAGTAGCCCAAAGACTACAAGTGTTACTTTAGGATTCCAAATTTACGGTTTTAAGCGCAGCTTAGATTGTTAAATAGTCAAGATTAAGGCCAAAGTTGTAGCTTAATCTCTCAGAGTTAAACCAGCTTTTTTATGTAAAATGAAACATATTTTCGATTGTTTAAGTTTCAAATATCTAAAGGTCCTTTAAAAGATGACTTATCATATAATCTGAATAAGTTGGGAAAAGTGTATTAAAATTATTTGTACATATTTTAGTCTGTTATAGAGTTCATTCACATATGTACTCGACCTTTATAAGATTGTGATTATTTAGTCTGTTATAGAGTTCATTCACATATGTACTCGACCTTTATAAGATTGTGATTATTTAGTCTGTTATAGAGTTCATTCACATATGTACTCGACCTTTATAAGATTGTGATTATTTAGTCTGTTATATAGTTCATTCACATATGTACTCGACCTTTATAAGATTGTGATTATTCCAGATACAGCTGTGCTTACTATGAGACCAGAGAGAATGAAGGAGGAATGATCCAATTAACTCATCTTGTATTTCTTTATCCATTGACCAATACTGACCTGTGTAGTACAGCCATGAGGAGGTGAAACTATAAAGGTCACATTGTTCACAAATCTAGAGTGATTGCATTTGTCTAGTACTTTTCTCATGACATCATAATAATGTTTCACAATTCCTAACAGTTTATCTCCCAAATTTTTTACTCAGGTCACACATTGCAACCTACATCTGTCATTCTCAATGTTTACATCATTAGCACTGACCATATAAAAAACGACATATCTTTGCTGAATTATCTTTGCTATCATAAACAAATAATCAAGGTTGCGTGGCTTGCCTCAATGTCATCACAGACTACATGTGTGGCTGTATCCACATCAAACCTCACCACACATTGCTGGGCGAGTCTGAAACTGAAACATTTTCTACATCAATATTTTGTGAGGTTCTTAGGTTTAAAAAAATTATCTTTTTTTTTCATCTGCTTTAAAGTTTGCGTGCTCTGTTCGAGTAAACATTGACTTAAATAGGCAGACGAGATGAAACTTGTATGAATTCATACAATTCATTGTCACATTGACCTTCAGGTAGGTGATCTAAGGTAATGTATCATGTCTTTATGCCTTGAAATTACCCCAATGTGACTTAGACCTCATTTCCTAGATAATAAAATACAAACGTTCTTTTTCGAAACAATATTATTATACACATAACCTAAACCTCTTGCAAGGTGTCGGGGCTGGACAGTGGATGTGTGACTGTTGGATTCTACACACAGATCATGAAGTACTAACATTGGATGTATGACTGTTGGATTCTACACCCAGATCATGAAGTACTAACATTGGATGTATGACTGTTGAATTCTACACACAGATCATCAAGTACTAACATTGGATGTATGACTGTTGGATTCTACACACAGATCATAAAGTACTAACATTACGTAATGACGGCAACCAACTAAGTCTGGATCGTTTCTTTAACATTAGGCTATTTACCGCTTATATTTTATTGATAAAATACTTTTAAAAATCCCCTTTAAGTAGCAATCTCTAATGGTTTAATGTCCTCTCTTTTTTTATTATATTCTGTATGTAAACATAATGTATAGATTTACACATCCTAGCTAAAACTAAGATCTTTAAGAATATATTATAGCTTATTATGTATCATTATTTATGGGCCTCTACAGTCTAATACCTGAAAAAAAAATATCAACTAAGGTTTAACTCAAGTTTAACTTACACTCTTGTTTAGAATCATTTTTAGTTTAAGATTTCTAGTTTGACATATAATCTTTTGTAACAGTATTTCTGGTTTAACCTTTTCCCCATTGTATTCTCTCTAGTTTAACATTATTTCTAGTTACACAATCTTTACTATTTACTTCGAACTTTAGTTTAACATTCTTTCTAGTGTATTACAGTCTGTTGTTTGACATTATATTTAATTATATTTTATAACTTACGATCATTTAAATTTCAAACCTTATAGTTTAACATCATTTATAGTTTAACATCATCTATAGTTTAACATCATCTATAGTTTAACATCATCTATAGTTTAACATCATTTATAATTTAACATCATCTATAGTTCAACATTATATATATTTTAACATTATCTATAGTCTAATAGTGGAAAAGTATAAATTAAATAATTGAATTGAATTTCTGAAACCAAAACAAATATATAGAAAGGTAAAAAAAATACTTTTTTTTTTTTTTATCGTCAAATTTAAATGTAAATGATAGTCTATAGGTACCTTAATCCTGAACGCGTTAAATTTAAATCTAAATGATAGTCTATATATAAAGCAGTGGCGTATTTTAGGCATGTTCCAAATGTTCCATCAGAACAGAGGCCCCCACACAAAAGGGGCCCCCACACATCCCAAATTTTCTTTTGTGACATCTCCATTCCTTCATTTAAAATATAACATAAAATTCATTTATTCCCTTAGAATTTTAAGGGCTCCAGTCCAAACAAGCTAAGCACAACATAAAAAGTATTTATGATTTTACATAATGTAACATGAATTAACGGCATTTTCCCAGGTAGGCCTATGTAGAAGGCAGGGGCGAGGCCACGAGGGGCCCCGCATAATTTGCTAACATCCTAAATACGGCCCTGATCCGAAGCAAGATATTTTGGCTATATTATATTTCATTAGCTAGACTTTACTGGTAGCCTATAGACTAACATGAGTTGAAGGTAAGTTAACACAATCTACGTGCATGCTGTGGCCTTGTTGTTTTTTTTTAATTCCTCTATTTATAAAGAGAAAAATGTATTCATGTTCATCTACAATTTTTATTTTATTTTTGAAAAACATTGAATCGGTGTATTGTAAATTATAGCCAACATTTCTAAGGGATACTAATTTAGCATGATTCTTATAAAAATTGAATTTCTTTGGCTATTTCCCTTACATAAAAAAAACAGTCGACTATTTTTGTTTCTTGCTTTAAAAAAATTTAATGTTATCTTTTAACAATTATTATATAAAGAAATATATAAAAGTCGTTTTTATATTTAACAATTAAAACTTTACTTTAAATTGTTATTATGCTTACCTCAAAAGTGTTTCTGTTTTTTTAGTTACATTTTAAAACTATCGCTAGAAAACCAATTAACGATAACTATTACAATATGTATAATTGTTTTTTTCTATATCCTTTATAGTAATTTATTTTGTAATATTTTTTGTTTATAAAACTGTGTATAAAGTAACATTCACAATTAACAATAATCTTTATAACAACATCAACAATGACATCAAGAAAATAAACACAAGAAAATCAAAAGTATATTAGAATAAATTTAGGTTTTTAAGTTTTTTAAAAATCTTCATTTACTTACGGCACAGAGATAAATATTCTGTAGAAATATTTTATTCGACGTTTTCTAGTCTCTAAACTCTAAATATTTCTAGTAAACATTTTCCTTTGTAGTGATAACTTGGTGTATCGGTATTTGGACACTGAATGTTTCGTTAATTAGAGTTAACACAAAAGATTTGTGTCCACTTCCTGTGTTGTTTTTCTGCACGTTGTCTTCCTGTCCCTCACGATTGAAGGCTAATCGTATTGTTCAAGTTATTATTAAATAAATAATCCTTTACAGCTTTTTGGTCTAGTGTATTCATAAACAATAATAAACCATTTCATTACATGGTGTCAGAAGTATTATGGCTAAATTCCACCCGCCAGAGCAATTCGATTTCAGTTCGCCTACGAAGTGGCCCGAGTGGAGAGAACGGTTCTTAAGATTCAGAATGGCCACTAAGCTAGGCAAGGAAGAAGACTCAGTACAAGTAAGCAGCCTTATCTATGCAATGGGGGCAGATGCTGAAAAAATTTATTCTACGTTTACTTTCGAGGCTGGTCAATCGAGGCCTGAAGAAAACTTTGAATTAATACTAAGCAAATTCAATAGTTACTTTACGCCCAAACGAAATATCATACACGAGAGAGCCAAATTTTACACCTGTAGCCAAAAGGAAGGCGAAAGTGTAGAACAATATATACGAACACTGTATGAATTAGCAGCCTATTGTGAGTTCTCTGATAAAAGCGACAGTATCAGAGATCGACTCGTACTGGGACTCACAGATAGGGAGATCTCATAAAAACTGCAGCTGCAGAGAGACCTGACTTTGGATGCTGCTGTTGAAATAGCTAGGCACTATGAGATGGTGAAGGGACAATTGTTGGACCAGCGAGGTTTGTCAACGGACTCAGTCAGACTTGGTGCTCCGCGTCGCCAGACTCATTCACAATCGATCAGTGGGAAGGGAGAAGGAAGTGCAAGGAGGGAAAGTACAGGAAATACTTTCGTCTCACATAAAGGAGAATCAGCCAACGTTGTTAAGAAATGTGGAAATTGTGGACAATCCCATTACAAGACAGCCTGTCCAGCAAAGGGCAAGTCGTGTCGCCACTGTGGTAAATTAGGTCATTTCATCTCAGTGTGTCGTCAGCGAAAGCAACATCGTGACGTTCACAGTATTATGCATCATGACACAGTTACCCAGTCATACACATTTGACTCAATATTGTCAACAGTTGCAGAGCCACCATGGAGAGTGACAGTTAACATTCACCATCTACCAATTAACTTTAAAATTGACACAGGTGCTGATGTTAGTGTTATTTCCAGAGCTACTTATAACAAGATAAGCCCTAGTCCTAAACTAACTCATTCTACTGCAACTCTGCGAAGTCCTGGTGGTTTCCTACAGAACTTGGGAGAATTTACTGCTCCAGCTACATTCCAGAACAAAAAGTTTCAAATTCGCCTTTTTGTTATTAATGAGGAGACTGACAGTAATTTTGGGTAGAGGCGTAGCTAAGGCCCTGGGTCTTGTGCAGAAAAATATCAATGAAATCGGAGAAGCAGTTCCTCTTGACTTAACTACACACATAAAGTGCACTCCGGTTACCATTAAAATTCGCAAAGATGCTGAGCCATACAGCTTACCTACAGCAAGGAGAGTGCCAATACCTCTTATTGACAAGGTCATGGTTGAACTACAACGGATGGAAAAAGCAGGCGTAATAGAACCTATTACCGAAGCAACAGATTGGTGCGCTCCAATGGTACCAGTCTTAAAGAAGAATGGATCGATTCGTATTTGTACAGACTTTAAGAAGCTCAATTCTGCAGTGAAGCGGGAACGCTATGTGCTTCCTGTATTAGATGATATACTACACAAGCTTCAAGGTGCAACAGTATTCTCAAAATTGGATGCAGCATCGGGATTTTGGCAAATTCCTTTAGACAGTTCCACTGCAAAGCTGACTACCTTTATAACACCTTTTGGTCGATACTATTATAAAAGGCTACCATTTGGCATCACAAGTGCACCTGAGATTTTCCAGAGGGTGATGGAAAACATTCTGGAAAAAGAGCAAAATGTAATTTGCTATTTTGATGATATTCTCGTCTTTAGTAAAACAGAGAAAGAACATGAAAAACACTTGTCAGCAGTTCTAAAAAGGCTGAATGAAGTGAATCTTCAACTAAACCAAGAAAAGTGTGAGTACAGAAAGAAGGAAATTGATTTCCTGGGCCATCGCATCAGTAAGGATGGTATAAGCCCAGATCCTATCAAGGTTTCTGCTATTATCGACATGCCAGAGCCACGAGATGTCGAGGAGTTACGTCGCCTACTTGGCATGGTAAACTTCATGGACAGATACATTCCAAACATATCCACAATTCTTCGTCCTCTGACACAATTGTTGGAGAAGAAAAACCATTGGACATGGGGATCATCTCAAATAAATGCACTTACACAGGTAAAGAAAATGCTCACATCTACACCAACACTTGCATTCTTTGACATTTTAAGGCCATGTGTTGTAAGTGTTGATGCAAGTTCCTATGGAATTGGTGGAGTGCTTTTTCAAGAATGTGATGGTAAACTCAAACCTGTAGTTTTCTGCTCACGTATTCTAACTCCAGCAGAAAAGAATTACGCACAGATAGAAAAAGAACTTTTGGCAGCAGTATGGACTTGTGAAAAGCTTCAAAAGTACCTCATGGGACTACCATCATTCACATTACAGACTGATCACAAGCCACTGATATCTTTGATCAATGTTCGAGACCTGCAAGACACACCAATACGTTGCCAGAGAATGCTTATAAGGCTCATGCGCTTTAATGTTCATGCTACTTACATACCAGGCGTACAACTTATCATTGCTGATACACTGTCGCGCAGCCCACAACAAGTAAACGTTGGGTTGGACAAAGAAGTGGATCGCCTCATACAGGATATTGACTCTCATATAGACTCAGTTCGAATGTCTTGGCCGGCGTCCGATGCGAAACTTTTTCAGTTTGCAAGCGAATCAGAGAAAGACCCTATCATTAAAACTGCCATCAAGTACACTGAAAATGGCTGGCCTAAATATGTGAAAAATATTGAACAATATCTCAAGGATTTCTACAATGTGCGCTTTGAACTGAGCGTTCATCAAGGCATGCTCATCAGAGGATCCCAAATAGTAGTACCAAAGTCACTTAGAGCAGAAATTCTAAGCAGAATCCATGATGGTCATTTGGGCATTACAAAATGTCGGGAGAGAGCAAAACAGTCTGTATGGTGGCCTGGAATTAGCGGCGAAATCCAGCAGCTCGTTTCTTCTTGCCAACATTGTGAACAGAAGATGCCAACTTTCAGAAGAGAGCCCATGATGTCATCACCACTTCCCAGCAGACCATTTCAGATGATCGGTGCTGACATTTGTGACTTCAAAGGTCAGAATTATCTCGTAGTGGTTGATTACTACTCGAGATATCTGGAGATCTTGCCACTTTCTAGCATGACCTCTGTGGTCGTCATTACAAAGTTTAAATCCATTTTTGCACATCATGGAATCCCGGAGTCATTAGTCACTGACAACGGTCGCCAATTTACTTCAAGAGAATTCCAAAAGTTTTCAGAAGAGTGGAATTTCCTGCACGTTACTAGTTCGCCATACTATGCCCAAAGCAACGGTGAGGCAGAACGAGCAGTGCAGGAAGCGAAGAAAATATTAAGTCAAGCAGACCCTTTTCTTGCTTTAATGAACTACAGATCATCACCAACTACAGCCACAGGGTACAGTCCCGCTGAGTTAGTGATGGGTCGTAAAATCAGAACTATCCTACCAACATTGCCAGTCAATCTCTCACCAAAAATCATAGAAAGAAAGTCTATTCTTGGAAAGGACGAAGGAAGGAAAAGGGCAAATCAGATCTACTATAACAGACGTCATGGTACTAGAAAGCTTCCACCTTTAGAGCCAGGTACCAAGGTCTTACAGAAACTAGACCATGAGCGACAATGGACAAATCCAGCCACTGTAATCAGAAGCGTGGCTCCCAGATCATATCTAATCAAGACTTCTTTTGGGACTTTCCGTAGGAACAGAAAACACTTACGTCCAACATCAACATTTGTTCCTACCTCTATCGGTTCCCTACCTGACAAGGACGATGCCATTGTTATTGAACAACAGAATGGCATGCCTCAACTTCAAGGAGATCCAGGTTTTACCAACCCTCAAGAACCGGATAATAACACTACTGAAACCCACCTTGAACCCCAAGAGCAGGCGCATGGCCCACCTGTTGGCTCTACGGTTTTGACAACTCGGTCTGGACGTATCATTAATCCACCTGCCAGATATCGGAATGACTAAACGTAAAAGGGGGAGATGTAGTGATAACTTGGTGTATCGGTATTTGGACACTGAATGTTTCGTTAATTAGAGTTAACACAAAAGATTTGTGTCCACTTCCTGTGTTGTTTTTATGCACGTTGTCTTCCTGTCCCTCACGATTGAAGGCTAATCGTATTGTTCAAGTTATTATTAAATAAATAATCCTTTACAGCTTTTTGGTCTAGTGTATTCATAAACAATAATAAACCATTTCATTACACCTTTGCCCTCTGATACATTCGGGAAAATCCATTCTAGCACTTTCTGAACCTAAACATATCGAAGTCAAGACTTCTGCTGTTATGTATTTACATGTGTTCAACTTTTATCTTATCTTATACATTACAGACGCTCCTTCTATAAAGACGATTTTTACGTCCTACTCACATACGTACTTTGAGTCTTGTACTGCAATTATATTAGCAATTGAAATGATGTTAAGTAACTGGTTTGTTTAGGCAACATATTTCATGCACCGATGCCGCTCAAATGAATTTGTTTTCGAATAAGGGATAAGGAAAATGTTTTTGTTCTTATGTTTAACTGAAACATTGAAACATATTGTTTTTGTGTTGTATTTCTAAATTAGAATTTAATGCCTTATGTATTGTAACTACTTTAATTTTGCCTTGCTGTCCTCTAGTGTTTCTAGGTTTAGTAATTTAACGATTGGTGTTGTCAGTTGTAAATATTCACCAGTGTAGCGTAAATGTGCAGCTGATAAATTTTGGTGAGCAAAAGACTGCACATTATAAACACAAAAATTGTGACGTGAGTTGTTTTGGGGGAACGCAAGTTTAGACGTGAGATAACAACGGTTAGTCAGATTAGGCTGGTCTCTCGTTGAGGTATGATGTGTGTGAGCAGAGATGGATATTAGTCTATTGACTGTGTGGCCGATTATATTGAACAGTATAAGCCTCTCTATACACAAGTTATGAATTAAAGCTCACAGTTGTTTTACTAGATCTCGCTTGTTCTATAGGGCGTTTGCAATCCCGTGACAAAAAGCACGTGATTTGGGTTTACTTTGAGTAATGGTGTACAATTAAATATGGCCGCTGTATTAATAAAGTTTCATATAGGCTCGAGCTTTTTTTAAATGATGTTTTGTGTTTTAAGTCTTATTAAGATTTAAGCTGTTTTATGTATGTTAAATAAAATAGGCTATTTTATTATTATCATAGACATAGATCATAGACGATGTGAGCCTAATAGTTACTTGACTAGATAGCCTATTCACCAACAATATCGCTTGACATCGTAGCCTAGCCTACGAAACATTAAAAGTGTAGGCCTATAAAGTGAAATTGAAAGTGTAAATAGGTATAGCCGGCCCTAGCCTAATCACATTAAGCAATTAATCTACAGTACTACTATTTACCTCCTTATTTTTGAGTAGGATAGCCAATATTCAGATGTGAATTTTGCATGATAAAGAAGTACTTCACTTTCACCACGTTACGTTTGTACCTCAAGTGGGTTCTATATTTACACAAATACGTCACTAAATTTACACAAAAAAACTTAAGCTCCGCCTACTGAGAACGCTCTATTCATTTGTTACGCACCATGAGATAGAGAGCTAGCCGAAGTTTTGGATACAGTAATATAATATATTTAAGAGTTCTTAAATAGCCAAGACGTAACAGCCAGTAATGAACCTTACAGTATTTACAGCTCTATTCTGAATTTGTTTAAATTTTGTAATATTCTCTTTAGTGAAAAAGATACATATTCTAGAATAGATGTTACAAATGTGAGATAACATTTTAGTTGTATGTTCTTATTACATTTGTAGTAGTTCCTATTACTAGATCTCCATGAACTCAGTAACAAAAAGTTGTCTAATAGGTCATGACTCTTCTAGTCACCAGATGTTAATATTAGGTTCAACTCCTCTTACAGTGGCGTAAGTAGAATATAAAGGTAGCGGCGTAGGGGGGGGGGGGGCGGTGATTTTGTGCCAGATATGGGTACGTAAGGGGGAGGAAAAGGGAGATAAAAAAAAAAAGTATATATTGAGAAAGGGGGGGGGCAAATATTGCTAATAGGAATAAGTTGTGAGTCTCCAATATAAGGCTCATCCTGAACTGGAGTATAAGTTTATAATAAACTATATCAAAACATGATTTTTGATTTAATTATCTTTCTTGGAAAAGTATAAATTAAATAATTGAGCTGCATTTATGAAACAAAACAAGATCACGAAAAATAAGATTATTTTTTATTTTTTTTTCAAATCCTCAAATTTGTTAATTTAACTCTAAATGATAGTCTATACCCCAAGTAAGATATGTAGTCTATATTATATTTCACTAGCTAAACTTTATGTCAAGTAAGATATGTAATATATATTATATTTCACTAGCTAAACTTTATGCCAAGTAAGTTATGTAGTCTATATTCTATATTATATTTCACTAGTTAGACTTTATGTCAAGTAAGACATGTAGTCTATATTATATTTCACTAGCTAAACTTTATGCCAAGTAAGTTATGTAGTCTATATTCTATATTATATTTCACTAGCTATACTTTATGCCAAGTAAGATATGTAGGCTATATTTCACTAGCTAAACTTTATGCCAAGTAATTTATGTATTCTATATTATATTTCACTAGCAGACATTCTGTTAAGTAAGATATGTAGTCTACATTAAATTTCACTAGTTAGATTTTATGCCAAATTAGATATATAGTCTATATTATATTTCACTAGCTCGACTGTATGCCAAGTCTGATTGGTAGCCTATAGCCTAACCTGAGTTGAAGGTACTTAAAAGCAGATGTTAACGCAATCTACTTGCATGCTGCGGTCTTGTTATTTTAAAATGTTCTATTTATAAAGAGAAAATATTTTCAAGTGCATCTAAACTTTTTATTTAATTTCAGTGTATTTTAAATTAAAACTAGCATTTAAACTTCTCTAAGGGACACTACTAAAGGATGATTCTTGTAAAATTTGAATTATATTGGTTATTGCCCTTACATTTAAAAAAAAAGTCGACTTTTTTTTTTGCTTGCTTTAAAAAGATTTTTAATGTTTTCTTTTTAAACAATTATTATAAAACGAAGTAAATAAAAGTTTCTTTTTATATATAAAAATGTGAACATTACCTGTTCGATAAACTATTATAATGTTTAACTTAAAAGTGTTTCTGTGTTTAAGTTGCATACTACATCTTTATCTGTCGTTTAAATATCAATTATGGATAACTATTAAAATATTAATGTTGTGTTTATTTATTTTTTTATAACCTAAGGATCGAAAATAAAATAAAGTCTATAATTGGTTTGTAAAATGGTATATAATATAAACTAACATTCACAATCAACAATAATCTTTATAACAACATCAACAATGACATCAAGAAAATAAACACAAGAATATCAAAATATATCAGAATAAATTTTAGTGTGTAATATTTACCACTTTTGCCTTTTAATTAAAGTGAACAAAAGAATAAAATACTGTAAAGTATGAATATAAATCTAAGAACATAAACTGAAGTAAATATAAATCTATTTATGAGAACAATAAACAACAGATTACACTATGTTGATAGCCAAATGTCCAATAAAGTTAAATAATATAAAAAATTATCAAATAACTCCATTTAGTTTGTTTTCATTTTGACACACAAGGGAAAAAAAACTCAATAAATTGCACTGTAATTATATTTATGTTTATAATGTTTTCCACTGTGGACAAGTTCAGGAGAGATCCAACCCTTCCACAACTTCCATTCTCCAACACAATAAACTGTGGCTCCACTACTTCCTGGACATGTACATGTTGTATAGGTAAACTTTATTTTGTTAGATTCATCCACCTTGTATTTCTTTATCCAGTGACCAATACTGACCTGTTTAGTACAGCCATGAGGATGTGAAACTATAAAGGTCAACTTGTTAACAGATTTAGATTTTTTTCTATTTGTCCCTGACTTTCTGCCATAATTCTCTAAAATGTTTCTCCATTTTCGCCAGTTTATCTCCCAGATTTTTGTCACATGTCACACATGTCAACCAACACCAGTCATCCTCAAAGTTTACAATATCAACACTAACGTTATCAACAATGACCACAGGACTATCTTCGCTATCATAAAACATTCTCAAGGTCGTGTCGTTTGCCTCAATGTCATCAAAGACCACATGTGTGGCTGTATGCACATACAACTCCCACCACACATTGCTGGGTGAGTCTGAATGTTGACATTTTGTACACCAACATTTTGTGAAATGATATAAATGTTTAACTCCATATTGATTGACTCCATCTGTGTAATTGTTCACTGCTCTCACCATTCCACTTCCTGTCCTAAAGCCTTCCTGTTTTTTCATGTTGTAAAAAGGATATGGATCTTTTGTCTTTGGCCAAAACTCAGGTCTGTGTGGACTGGCCATGTTAACTTTGACTCTAACTGTCAGGTCAGCTGCAGCTTTGATGAATTCATACAAATCATTGTCACGTTGACCTTTAGGTAGGTTTTTTAAGTTGAACGAATCTACAGGTATAAACTTGGTATGACCTGGATTTTTATCACAGATAGCATTACGTGTGTGCAGCTCACCTTCTGAACCATCTGAAACATGAGTTTCATGTTCACCTGGCGAAATACAGTATATATAATGTAATATATACATTATTTCATTATATAAAAACAATGTATCAACAGTAAATCAAATTGTTATCATCAGAATTATATGTAAATTAAAGTATCAATAAGTTTATATTCTGAAAATATAATTTCATCCTAATCAAAATGTTTGATTGAATATCTTCTTCTAACTAAATTGCTTCAACAAATCGTTATAATCGTCAATAGTATTAATTTATTTATTCTTATTAAAATTTGAAAAACCTTGAACTGATGTATTGTTTACTAATTGAGACACAAACTGAAAAGAGAAACATATTTTCTAAATGTTCATCTCCATACTCCATTAATGTATTTAATACAATTTACTTACCATGAAAATTAATTTCTTCTTTTCTTCTATTCAGTATTTTAAAAATCAAACTTTCTGTAAAAGATAAAAAAGTTTTAAAAGCACAAAACCATTTTCAAAAATGTATTAATATTTTTGTGCACATATTTAATAAAACTAGATCTACAACTTTATGAAAAAATAAGTTTATATAAAGCTTGTACGAACAAATGTATAATTGTAAACTAGTAGTATCTACAAAAATAATTGTATATTGGTAAACTTTTTTTTTCTATCAACTGTTGAAACCTGTAAATTTAGACTAATTGCTAACCTTTTAACCTTTCTATCAAGTTATCTAGGTTTTGTATAAATAATTTCAGAGATTTAATGACAGATCAATTATTTTAAGGTGACTTAAATGTAGACTTATATTTCTCAATTTGTTGGATTTATCATAAAACAAGAATTTCAGCGTTTCAATAGGAGAGCCAGGAAAATGAATAGGCGTAATGGTAGATCTAAATATCTAGTGGGCTTAAAGGTAGATCCAATTATCTAGTGGGCTTTATGGTAGATCTAAATATCTAGTGGGCTTAATGGTAGATCTAAATATCTAGTGGGCTTAATGGTAGATCTAAATATCTAGTGGGCTTAATGGTAGATCTAAATATCTAGTGGGCTTAATGGTAGATCTAAATATCTAGTGGGCTTAATGGTAGATCTAAATATCTAGTGGGCTTAATGGTAGATCTAAATATCTAGTGGGCTTAATGGTAGATCCAATTATCTAGTGGGCTTAATGGTAGATCCAATTATCTAGTGGGCGTAAAGGTATATCAAATTATCTAGTGGGCTTAATGGTAAAGCCGGCAATTATATGAGCTTAATGACAGAGCCAATATGAACTTGTTTACTTATAAAAGATTCTCTTTTGTTGTTTGCTCTCTGTGAAATAAAAAAATAAAATATATTGATCATTTTTTAAATATTTTATGACAAAGTTGATTGATGATTTGAAAAAGACAAGTCAAATAAATTAGCCGCCCCGACCCATAAGTAAGAGAGTAGGGGTCTAAAGCATGTTAAATGTTATCCAAGGTAAATCTTGAAATAATGAGCTTTTAACTTGTTTTTGAAAGTAACAAAATAGCATGTTCGCCTGAGTTGAATGGGAAGTAGATTCCACACTTTCGGACCGGATACTGAGAAGGCTCTAAGGTCAACGGTCGTCAGAGAGAAACGGGGCTCTTACAGAAGCGATGAGTTGGCAGAACGAAGTGTTCTTTGCGGGACATATGGTGCAATTAGTTCCTTGAGATAGGACGGAATCTCGTTATTAAATAGGCACTGATGGCAAAGTAGCGTCACTTTGTATTCAATTCTGACTTTCACGGGGCGCCAATGGAGCCGACGCAGGAGAACCGTCACAGAATCACGCTTTGACTTACGCATGCCGAGGCGGGCGGCAATGTTCTAAATACGCTGTAATTTGGCGGCTTTATTGTCAGGTATCCCGATTAGCAGAGCCTTACAGTAGTCGAGGCGTGAGAGTGTAAAGGCAGTCGCAAGTTTCTTTGTTGAGTCAAATGACAAATAAGGTCGTATCTGTCCAAGTCGACGCAGCTCTAAATAAAGGACTCTGCATAGATTTCTAATGTGGGCATCGAAAGACAACTGTAAATTGATAACGACACCGAAGTTTTTTTTTACATTTCCTGCAAAGGGGATATGGCAGTTCAAGACCATCAATGACTCCAAACCCTTCAATTTTGTAGATTTTACTTTGAGTTCTAATTAGAATTGCCTCTGTCTTATCTTCATTCATCTTAAGTCTGTTTTCCGTCATGAAGGAGCTGACACTAGCAATAGGTAGACTGAGGTTAGCTGTATACGAGAGACTTCAGCGGGAACAGCAGAATCATGTAACTATAAATCATCCACGTAGAGATGATATGAAATATTGAAATGCGTGATAACATCGTCAAGCGGACAACCAAATGTAGTAGACAATCTATCGAGAAAAATCTCATGGTCAAGCGTATCAAATGCAGCCGACAAATCGACCCGCAAGGTATGTCATTGATTACCCTAACAAGTGCCGTCTCAGTGCTATGGCACTTTTTGTAAGCTGACTGGAACTGTTCCAAGAGGTTATGATGTTTTAAAAGAGTTAACAACTGTGCCAACACGATACGCTCCAGGACCTTTGATAGGAACGGTAGGTTGGATATTGGCCGGTAATTATTTAGGCACTCAAGATCCAGATTGGACTTTTTTTAAAAGAGGCTTGACAAGGGCATGCCTGTAAGACTGTATTACTGTGCAGGTGGTTAACGAGGTATTTATTTTCTCTGTGATAATAGGAGAAAGCTTATATCTCGTTGTATTTGCTTTTGTAAAAGAATAGAAACAACAATATACCAATAACTAAAAAACAAGTTTCAGGTATTGGTGTAGGCCTAACTGTTAAAATTGTTAGTCTTAGAAATAAATTTATAGGCCTACTTGTTACTTTAAAAAAAAAGTTGTAGGCTAATCTGTTTAAGCCTAGGCACTTAAAGCGGTCGCTTTACCATATATCCGATCCACTAAATCCTGCCACCTGACACTTACGGGCTAAGTCAATGTGGTAGCAATATAATTAACTAAAAGATCTAGATTTTATTAATATTACAATCAGTTATTATGACTAAATAGTTATATTTTACCATACGACATCGACTGCAGATGTGGAAAATGACAAAATGCCTTCGTCACAAAATCGTCACTGATCGTATGGTTTTCATCGACTTTATTATTTAAGGATATAATCGATTACACTTATGAAATATTAAAATGTCTAATGTTAAGTACTACTACGTTGTCCTAAAATATTATTTAGTAAGATGAAAAAAATGATAATACTTTTGTTAAACTTTCTTCTAAAGAATTCAGTTTTTACTATTATTTATTATTCTCCTATTGTTCTTATTATGATTTTTAAAAGTCCCAAAAGTAAAAGAATCGTGTATACACAAGCTATATTTGAATTATTCGGTAATAGCCCAGAACAGAAAAAATCTTCTCTTAAGTTTTTGCCAGATTTTTTACACTTGTTGGCTAAAATTAATTTTGAATCTTCAAGAATATATTTTAGGCTATTATGTATCAGTATTTATAAACAGTCCGAGGCCTAAAATAAAACACACTTATTGTAAATGAGGAGAGTTTTATAGTTCTTAAAGGTTTTTTTACGTATTTAATTAATTTGGATTTATTATTTATTTTGGCTCGTTGATAAAACGCAACATAGAAAATAGTATCTTAAAGTAAAAACAAAAACCCAAAACGAATTTTAGTATTCGAATGAAAAAATAAATAAAACTGAACAAAAACATACTACAGAAGTCAAGGGTTAAAATACCATAAAACAATTTCATTATCTAAATATAAAGTTGACAATTGGAATATCTAATAAGAAAATAACGAAAGGAAATTTAAAAAAAACTCCACCTTGTTAAAATATAAACATCCAAATGAGAATGACACAACATTCAAAATAAACTTGCAGAAGGCTTTGTATAATTACAGTCGCCAATGACAAAACATAGACAAAAACGGTGTATTCAAAAGACTACTATAAAAGACTCGGTGTACAAAAGACTGCCTACAAAAGACTCGGTGTACAAAAGACTGCCTACAAAAGACTCGGTGTACAAAAGACTGCGTACGAAAGACTGCGTACAAAAGACTCGGTGTACAAAAGACTGCGTACAAAAGACTGACTATCTTTTTAGTATCTAGCCTTTATATAAGTTGTATTAACATTAGGTTCGAGAATATAATTTCGTTAGAAAATGAACAACTTGAAGATGAACAGCAATAGTATTTTTATGCATCGAAAAAAACAAACACATGTTATAGAAAATAAAATAACAGTTCAATATAAAGAAATAAAAGAAAAAAAAAATTCCACTGAAGCATGACGCTATGCACTATAAAAAAAAAAGAATTTTAAAAAATGTGAAGCGTTCAAGCGTGACGGGACAAACACACACTATAGATCTAGTTACATAATATTTTCAAAAACAATATTTTATATACGAATCAAATTTTACTTATAAATATGACACTTTTTTTACTTTTATAAACGTACATAATCATTAGCATTATTCATTATATGTCAATTATCTTGTTGAATGCATTACAAAATACTATATAAAAAACGTTGATTTAAATGCTATATGTTTTGTGTTTGCTGACTTTAAACAATGATTGTGTGGCAACTATACAAACAATATTTATCGTTACATTTTAGTGATTTTATGTGGAAGTCCGCTACAAATGAAAATATCTAGTTATTTTTCAAAAAATTTCTAAAATATTATAATTGTGTTGCTATGGGGACCTTTCCAATTTTAAATCAATTGCATAAAATAAAGTCTAGATAAAACAGGTGACTTGTTACTAAAATAAACATGTGTACTGTTAAAGTAATTAAACTAATTTGTTATTTTGTAATGTTACAGATAGGCTTGAAGTGCATCATTAGTTTATTAACACAATTTTGTCTAAAAGTTTTAACTAGAAGTATTAGAAAAAAGTATTTAACTAATATACTTTCTATAGACATTTCGTTGCTATGTTCATTTTATTAAATCTGAATGATCATCGACATGAAATAATCAAATGTTCTACCTGATTTTCATTGTTGGATCTTGTTGAAAGTTGTGACCCCATTGTTTCACTAGTACACACAATAAAGTAGATCTGGGAATATGAAAAATAGAACAAGTCGAAAAAAATAAATAAAATATAAATACTAACTACTATTTATCGTAATATAATATAGTAGAATATTGACACACACAAATATGTAAACAATATTGACTGTATAATCCCATGTTGTATAAGTTTTTTTTTAGTAATTAGTTTTATCCATACAGCATCTTGTTTTACATTGTTGACTAACACAACATAACGTGGTGCAGGGTTCTGTACAGAAGTCGTTTTAACCCATATCATGCTGGCGTCGTTATTTAAGGACACTTAGTAAAATGCGATTTAAGATATGAAATTAATTTAATAGTTTGCATTTTTTAGAATGAATTTAAAGAATATATACTGATCTACCTAATTATTATCTTTATTTGTCTGCTTTTAGATTTTTTTTCGCTCGAAACAAATTTATATTGCGTGTTTGATAAAATTGAGGAAAAAATCTGAAAAAGTGAGACTTTTTTTTATGAAAATGATAAAAATGTATTTAAGCTTTAACATAACTTTGTTAAGTAATGTTAGTAGAAAGCATAAACATAGATATTTAATTTAGTTTAAAACAATAATAATAATTACACAGAGGTGTTAAAACGAACTGTCCTTTTTTAAAGACGCCAACAATAAATGATACCGTGACATGAAATTTAGTTTTTTAGTGTTTCTTTGCTAAAACATTTTTTTTTTATTATTTCTTTTGAAATATATTTGTCTTTAACATTTGAAGCAAGTTGAGTAGGAATGATATTATGTTAGTCCACATTAATTAGTTTTAAAACCACATTGTACATTTATATACATAAATATACATTTTCAGAGTTCTTCTAGGATAAATTTCAATTATATTCTCATAATCTGTCACAAACTTTACTCAATTCAACATGCTATTACTTAAATAGAAGACGAAGATTATATAATACACTCAATATATTGATTCAGCCGCCATGTATGCAATAAATATGATGTAACTAAAGACATTCTAGTGAATTTCTAGATTGTAGATATCCAGATTATGTAAAATCAAATACAAATAATGTTGACTCTGAGATAAGACTATTTAGTTTTGCAGATTGTTTTAAGCAAATTTATGTTGACCAAATTCTAGAATACATCATACAGCCGACAAAGAAAGGGTTCTCCTTTTCTTAAGCTGGCTACTCTTTTTCTATTACAATAGGATCGACACAAACCTTTCTTGCTTTTTTTTTGTCTTTTGCTGGCTCCGATACATTGCCCAAAAGACAAAAGATGCTTATAAGATTATTCGCCACAAATAAGACCAATATAATGTCCAAAAGAACAATTGTTGCCCATAAAATCTGTCAAATGCCCTGAACACAAATCCTCTTCCAAGAAGACACATCCGCTGCCAAAATACAAATGTGATGCCCTAAAGACGAATGCGCCGTCGTTAAACCTATCCTCTACACATAAGACCAATCCAGTGCCCATCAGACCTATCTGGTGCCCATAACATCAATATGTTGCCCACAAGGCATCAGCTGCACAGAAGATGCATCAGCTTCCCAAACAATGAATCTGCTGCTCAGAAGACCTGTCTGCTACACGGAAGACCAATCTGTGGTGTAGAAACTGCATGGAGGCGTTTGAGACGATCGAACATGTGCTTGTCGAGTGCCCCGCTCTGCAGGGGCTCAGAGTGGGGGGGGGAACCGTTTGTGCCGACCCTTTATGGGGATTATTACATCTGCGTGATACTGCACATTTCGTTCTCCAGGCCCTAAGAGAGTAAATCTCGGTCCGCTTTATCGTCGAGAAGAGGGGTTCAGGTCTGGTGCCCAGAAGAGCATTTTGTTGCACAACAAACCAATCCGTTCCCCTGAAGACCTATCCGATGCCCAAAATACAAATCCGCTTCCCAGAATACCAATCGGTTGCCCAGAAGACCTATCCGACGCCCAGAATACCAATACGAAATAAGATATTTACAATGCAATATGATGAAAACAATACGAGGAGACGCCATCATAGAATATATTTCTTTGTACCATATAATGTATTATCGGACAGAATATCAGATATCGTTATAAGTAATGAGTGATATCAACTTAATATATACTGTTGGCTCAGCTGCCTAATATATATATATATATATATTTATCTAGGTGCTTATGCCGAGTATCACAATATCTACAGCATATTATGCAAATTACAAAGATATTATTATATTAAGCATACTTTTAACAAAAAATATGATTGATATATTATTATATTATATATTACACACGCTACTTCTGTAAAAAATATTTTTGCGTCCTACGCTTATCTGTGGTCAGAGTCTAATCTTGCATTTTTATTAGTGTTTTAAATGATGTTATTGGTTTTTCTGGTTGGTTCTGTTAACTCATTCAGTGCCCGGATGCCACTCGAATGCCAATGTGTTATTACACTATTTTCTTATCTTATTGTTTTGAAAAGCTATAAATTAAAAATTATAACTTAAATAATTATTGTTAATATAATATATATTTATCCTTGAAATAAGAGGGCCTGTTTCTATTGCAAACATGTAATGTCACGGTATCATTTGTTGCTGGCGTCCTTTTAGAGTCATTTTAGACATTTAAAATCAATATTTCCAAAAAAAAAATTTTTTTTCACAAAATAACTTTCATTTGTTTATTACATTATCACTTTCTATTACATATATGTAAAAATCACAAAAAAAAACCTCAGCAAGATATGGGTTAATTTGTCAAATTAATAGGATAACATACTGTTCATCAAGTGAAACAACTGTTATATATATGTAGGACTTTGCTACAGTGTATTATTGGGAACATTCTTTTTTTTCATAAGTTAACCAAAGATTATAACAAGATGGACCTTCACCTTCATCTGTCCCATAACCCGAGTGAGGGTCGTTGGGGCACCACTTTTTTGACAGTTGGATGATTTTATGCCCTCCGCCTCGGTCCTGCGCTGCCCTCTGAGAATCTGCAAGAGACAAGCCAGTCCAATCCTTGATGTCATCTTCCCATTGTCTTTTCTGCCTGCCTCTCTTTCTTCCACCCCGCACTGTGCCCTGCAGGATGCTTTTCATCAGGTCTTCCAATATTGCCACATGCCCGTACCATCTGAGTTTTGTGACTGTGTTGATTCGCTCACATACAGCCTCATTTGTAACTCGAAATTTGTAAGAGATGTTACACTTTTTAATTTTACTGAGGCTTTTCATTTCCAAAGCTTTGATTCTTTTCTGGAATTCTGCTGTAATTGTCCATGTTTCATAGCCATACATAAAAACTACCATCGCCAGATCATCGAGTAAAGTGGAATTTTCTTGCTTTGCCAGATGTTTTTAAGCTTGCAAGGTGCAGCAGTTGTCTGCGCTATTTTTGCAAGAATTTCCGGCTTGGATACTACATCAGATATAATGGATCCCAGATATTTGAAAAAGGAGACTTTCTCGAGCCGCTGACCGTCCACTTGTATTTCGGATTCAAAATCTGTGTTTGCCATAGATTTGATATTTTCAATGGACCATTTTTGATGGACCACTTGCTCTATTTCTAGAGATGTATATATATTCTCAGTCACTTTTAGTTTTACATATATATATATATATATTCCCAGTCAGCTTTAATTTTACATATATTATATATATTTTCCCAGTCAGCTTTAATTTTACATATATATATATATTCCCAGTCAGCTTTAGTTTTACAGACATAGATATTCCCAGTCACCTTTAGTTTTACAGATATATATATTCACAGTCACCTTTTGTTTTAAAGATATATATATTCCCAGTCACCTTTAGTTTTACAGATATATATATTCCCAGTCACCTTTAGTTTTACAGATATATATATTCCCAGTCACCTTTAGTTTTACAGATATATATATTCACAGTCACCTTTAGTTTTACAGATATATATATTCCCAGTCACCTTTAGTTTTACAAATATAGATATTCCCAGTCAGCTTTAGTTTTACAGATATATATATTCCCAGTCAGATTTAGTTTTACAGATATATATATATTCCCAGTTATCTTTAGTTTTACAAATATAGATATTCCCAGTCACCTTGAGTTTTACAGATATATATATTCCCAGTCACCTTTAGTTTTACAGATATATATATCCAGTCAACTTTAGTTTTATAGATATATATATTCCCAGTCACCTTTAGTTTTACAGATATAGATATTCCCAGTCACCTTTAGTTTTACAGATATAGATATTCACAGTCATCTTTAGCTTTACAGATATAGATATTCCCAGTCAGCTTTAGTTTTACAAATATAGATATTCACAGTCATCTTTAGTTTTACAGATATAGATATTCCCAGTCAGCTTTAGTTTTACAGATATAGATATTCACAGTCACATTTAGTTTTACAGATATAGATATTCCCAGTCATCTTTAGTTTTACAGATATAGATATTCACAGTCATCTTTAGTTTTACAGATATAGATATTCACAGTCATCTTTAGTTTTACAGATATAGATATTCCCAGTCATCTTTAGTTTTACAGATATAGATATTCCCAGTCATCTTTAGTTTTACAGATATAGATATTCACAGTCATCTTTAGTTTTACAGATATAGATATTCCCAGTCATCTTTAGTTTTACAGATATAGATATTCACAGTCATCTTTAGTTTTACAGATATAGATATTCCCAGTCATCTTTAGTTTTACAGATATAGATATTCACAGTCATCTTTAGTTTTACAGATATAGATATTCCCAGTCATCTTTAGTTTTACAGATATAGATATTCCCAGTCATCTTTAGTTTTACAGATATAGATATTCCCAGTCATCTTTAGTTTTACAGATATAGATATTCCCAGTCATCTTTAGTTTTACAGATATAGATATTCACAGTCATCTTTAGTTTTACAGATATAGATATTCCCAGTCATCTTTAGTTTTACAGATATAGATATTCACAGTCATCTTTAGTTTTACAGATATAGATATTCACAGTCATCTTTAGTTTTACAGATATAGATATTACCAGTCTATTTTAGTTTTACAGATATATATATATTCCCAGTCAGCTTTAGTTTTACAGTCATATATATTCCCAGTCAGCTTTAGTTTTACAGATACATATATTTCCAGTCATCTGCATTAAAAGTTGTTTTGTATATGTCTACCGCCTTCACGCAATCTCTAAATTTAGATATCATTTGCTGTAGCACAATTCACGCCTGATACGTATGACATATCTGACACGCTTGGGTTATTTTGACACGAATGACTTAAACATAAAAGGTATTTGAAACATCCGGGTTTATTATAGCTGGTTTGAATGAATCACTAATGGAAGGTATACATTTTTATTTATGTTATCTTCTTAATGGTTTGTGTCATAACTTGAATGTTAATGTATATGATTGGTTAAAACACAAAATCGACCACATATGAATGTCTAATATGTTTTAAAAGTTTTACATTAATAAGCTTTATATCCTTTACATCCTACATAATTAAATCGTTGTTCTTGATTGTTTGTTGTTCAATGCTAAATGGTAAAAGACCAACATCACATACATGTATAATTAAACTGTCAATGTTGAAACTTATCTTGAGTTAGTGATACGGCCGGCTAGTTTTATAAAATAGCAAAAAAAAGCAATCAGCTCCACTTGTTAAAAGAAAACTTTCAATAATTGTTTGTATATTTTTTAAAATTACTATTTTCAATCTTACATTTTTAATGAATGCTTGTTACAACAAGCTGAACTGTTATGCCATTTGGTATTACATATCATATTATTCTTATGTTCTCATTTGCACTTTCTTGCAATTTTTGGTGAGCACTTTTCATTGCTACTGTCCTGAATATATCCTTGGCCTTTGGATAGTGGCAATAGAGTCGCGATGTTTCTTAAGATTCCAGTGAGAGCAATAGGTCATGCAGTATAAAGACCTCAATTATGTTTATTTAGAACATCATGTTATGTTTATAGCTTATATAGAGCGTTCTCCACCTGCATGTACATTTCAGAAACAATTATTGAATACCTCGACTGTTTACAACATTTAAAATCTCAAATGATGTGCGTCTAGACGGGAAAAACAGGATATATATGACCATGGGCACTAAGGCAAGGCTAAAAAAACGAGTCTGGATGAACCCGCTGCTTACTCGCTCCACAAAATCACTAGTCTATTAAGCTTGTGTTTTGAGAACCTTGTTGTATGGCAGTGAGACATGGTACACATATTCCTGACAGGAAACTGAACACATTCCATCTCAGGTGTCTCAGATGTATTTTATAAATAAGATTGACGAGTCTTAAATAGGCAATTAGGATTAAAATGCATTTTTACTTTAATATTTCAGCAAACAATCGTATAATTATTTTTCGGCATGTTTCAAGTGCATTGTTGAACTTCCAGTTTCATTTGGTTGTAAGTATAAGTATGAATAACTAGTGAGGCCTATTGTAAATAATAATTAGTAGACCGTAGCCTACTTACTACTAAGTTACTAAGTCTAAGCCTAACACTCTATACTCTTTTGCTGCTTATTGTTTAACATTAAAAGTACACACAGTCAGTCTAGCAGAAGGCAGCGATTTAAAAAAAATCTAATTTAGCGAATAGGATCGGAAGTGATGTGTCATCTAAAATTTATGCTCGCATAAGGTTTAAGACTAGTCAATGGCTTGACGAAGTCCAAAAGTGCAGTAACCCCATTTAGTGTAGGCCTATACATTACAATATTATATTTAACATCAAATATAAATACTGAAATATAACGTATCTATTTACAATTAAATTGTGTAACTTACATCAAACTGATGAAATCAACATGTCGTCTGGTCTGACGTTTTACTTCCTGTGGGAGACCCTTTATATAGAGCTACAACTTATTTTAACATTTCCACTTAGATTTTGAGTATAAAAACTTAGACAAAATCATCATCATAGAGCTAGTATTACCTACTACGATAATATTTGATTTTATATTTTGGCTTTACGTATATTTAGCCTACTGGTGTTAATACACATTGTAATAGTTAATGCAATATAAATGTTAAAAAGAATATCAATACTTAAACAATTCACATTTTGAATAACTTAAAATTTGTATTATTATTATTATTAATTCAATTTATATTAAAATGTCAGCTTAAACTCAACACATAAAATCTTTTTTTCACTTTGTGTTTTGTTACAAATACCGCATATATTTCTGTATTATAAACATTAAATGAACAATTGTATATTAATATTAAAAAAAAATTACATAATATTACATAATATTGATTCAAGAGACTGAATATACAACATACATATTTATATGGGGAAAATAACCTAGTATTTTCTTAGTCTTAGCAGAGTGTAACGTTTGGAATTTCATGCTCCACTGGAGAAGACAAAACCAAGTTCAAGGTTATTTTAGCTTTGGAAAATTCCATTCTATTAGTAAGGTAGACTCGTTTATTTAAAATATCTAGACTCTATAAAGTTAAATAGCTCATGTATTACATTTCATATTAGAATTATTATTGTTCATTGCTTTCCGCCATTTACCTTTCCTATATTGAATAAATCAAACATTGACTTACTGGTTTGTAGTAAACAACTCTATTCCTTCACTAACCAACATTTGTATGCCATAACATTTTAGAACGAACAAAAAACACCATAGAAACTAGAGTTAGAACTATAGACTAAACTATTTAGTTTCATGACTAAAAATAGCTTAGAATCTTGCTTAATATACTAAGTCATCTACATTGAGGTCTATACAGATACATATTATATGTCCCAAAATTTAAAGCAAAAAAAAAAAAAAAAAAGAACCGGGATTTAAAAGTCAAGCGTTTTAAACTAAAAATACTGTTCCACATAAATTCTTAGAGCTAAAGAATGACTCGATCGCCTTTTAAAGTAGAACCATTAAACTACTAATAACAATTTAACAAAATAAATCAACATCACACCCATTGGATTCTTTCAATGGCGTCTCTATTTTTTTTATTATAAAGTATTTCAGTCATCAAGATTTGATAGATCTAGTCTATGAGATATTGTTTTTTGTTTCTAATTATTTCTTGTCAAACTGTAAAAACTGTGTAATGCACCAACGCACAGCTTAACAAAAGGTGGACGCAAACCAAACGAAGCGTATAGTATAGGACATCCCTACTTAGTAAAGCTTTAGGCTTTTGAACAACCCTTACAGTTTTAGGCCTGACTTGTCCTTTAATGTTTGTAACAAATTAATTCTATGATGGAAATATGCATTAAAACTATCATCGATTAGTTAGATTGTATCATTTCATAACAATATAATATACTATATGAAATAAACACATACATACATAGGCTACATATATATATAAATATATATATATATATATATATATATATATATTGTTACGAACCTTGCCCTCTTTACCCCAGCTATCCCTTATAGCTGACCTCTACGTTCATTGGTTGAGGCCAGTGACTGGCTAATGTGTAAACGTGTCACGAGTGGACACGGGGGTGTTTGCTTACTTTTTAAGTCGTCGAGCTGTGCAGTTGTGTTCCAGTTGTTTTGTACTTGTTTTTACTGAATTAAAGAGTTTTTGTTCATTGAAAAGCCATGTGTTTGACTTGAGAATACCTAAGAAGTAATCTACTAACCATACCCCTAGATCAAGCCGTTACAATTGGGGGCTCGTCCGGGATAGCAGTTGATGCAGTAGTCTGGAAAAACTGTGAGTAACATTAACATTACATTGAAATGGAGTCACCGATAACAGACTTTTCCATCTCCAAAGAAAGTAATATTCAACTGGAGTTAGCCAAGATTGAACTAGCAAAATTTAAATTTGAAATGGAACTAGCTAGTAAGGAGAGGCTACAAAAACTAGCAATGGAAGCTGCAATGGAAAAAGAAAAACTAGCAATAGAAATGGAAGAAAGATTAGCCAAACTGGCTAAAGAGAAAATGGCACAACAGATAAAACAAGAAGCTATTACTAAACAGACTCAAATATTTGATATTTTCAGGTACATAAAATACGTTCCCAAATTCAATGAAAATGAACCTGTTGACCAGTATTTTGACCGTTTTGAAAGAGTAGCCACAGACTTTCCGTTCCCAAAAGAAAAGTGGGCTGTACTCGTCAGACAAGGACTCACTAAAGTCGCTAACCGCAAAGCGCGAGAGGTCATAGTTTTATTGAAAGATGAAGAGTTTGATGATTACCAATATATCAAAGAAGCCATCATTAGAAAAAGAAGATCTGTAGCAAAAAGTCATAGAGAGATGTTTAGAAAACCCACAATAGAGAACGCCGACGACCTAATTACCCAGCAGAAAAAACTCACTGAGACATCTCAACAAATCGTGTGTCAACATTGTAAGAAAGTAGGTCACGCACGAGGAGACTGCTGGTTAACAAACAAGAAAGGTTTAAAACAACCAAACAAAGAAATCGGAGCTTCTGAGATAAGTGAAAGTATAACACTACAGCCTGCGTGTCAAAATTGTAATAAAATCGGTCACGCACGAAAAGATTGTTGGTTTCTGAAAAAGAAAGTTTCAAAGCACTCAGAAAATAAAATGGGAGCTTATGATATGATTGAAGGTCAGCCAAAGCCAAAGCCTGTGTGTAAGAACTGTGCTAAACTAGGTCACACACTAGAAGACTGTTGGTTTATGGAAAAAAGAAAAGATTCACAGCAAATAGAACACGTGATGGAAGCCTACTATCGTCAGCCTAATACAAAGGTAGAAACGTGTAAGGTTATCCAGTGTGCTGATGAAGGAAAGGAAAGTAAATCAGAAAGTTCACCAATGAAAGAATTGTCACCTTATATAGCTAAAGGCGACACAAAAGATTCACAGCAAATAGAACACGTGATGGAAGCCTACTATCGTCAGCCTAATACAAAGGTAGAAACGTGTAAGATTATCCAGTGTGCTGATGAAGGAAAGGAAAGTAAATCAGAAAGTTCACCAAAAGAATTGTCACCTTATATAACTAAAGGCGACACAAAAGATTCACAGCAAACAGAACACGAAATGGAAGCCTACTGTCGTCAGCCTAATACAAAGGTAGAAACGTGCAAGGTTATCCAGTGTGCTGATGAAAGAAAGAAAAATAACTCAGAAAGTTCTTCAATGAAAGAAATGTCACCTTTTATATCTAAAGGCTGCATATCGATCTCAGATAATAGAGAAATCACTACAAAGGTAGAACCTGGTAAGGTAAACCAGTGTGCTGATAAGAAGATAGAAACTTCATTTGAAAAGAAGATAGAAACTTCATTTGAAGAGAAAATAGAAACTTCAACTCTTGACGAATTTTCGCCATTTACATCTGAAGATAAAACTAAGCTACAAAAACCAGTTAAAATCCTAAAGGATACCGGTGAAACTATGTCCCTGAGTCTAGAGGGTATATTATCACTCTCTGAACAAACATATACTGGACAAAAGGTACTAATCAAAGGCCCTGAGATGGGACATGTGGAAGTTCCGCATCAACGCACTCATCTTAAGTCCGAACTTATTTCCGGTCCAGTGATTGTAGGAGATAAACCTACACTTCCATTTGACGGAATCTCTGTCATAATTGGAAATGACTTAGCAAAAGGCTGTGTAAAGCCTGAACTGATTGTGACTCATAATCCTGAAGTCAACAATACAGAAGTAAAAGATACTGAACTGTACCCTATTTATGCCATCACCCGAGGCATGAATCAAAAAGACAATAGGGACAAGGCGCATGGTGGACCAGCCAAAAATGACAATACTCGGAGCGAAATCGACTTGGAAGCTACCTTCTTTTCCAGGTTGGTAGAACCACCTGTAGACAGCGGAGGAGATAAGTTATCTCCCAGGCAGCAACTAATCCAAGAACAACAGAAAGTTACAGAGCTGGAAAAGCTGCGTGAGAGTGTTGTGGCTGAGTCTGACGTCAGAGATGGCCCTGTGCAATATTTTGTACGTGGTGGAATGCTGATGAGGAGTTGGAGACCTCGCGATGCGCCGGAGGATAACTGGAGAGTGGTGGAGCAAATCGTGGTTCCGGTGAGGTACCGAGAGGACATTATTGAGGTAGCGCATGACTCGCCCTTTTCGGGTCATTTGGGGATAAACAAAACATATCAACGCATATTGCCCCACTTTTATTGGCCTGGGTTGAAACGTGACGTCACCGCCTACTGTAAATCGTGCGAATCATGTCAACTCATAGGCAAGCTGAACAAGACAGTACCAGTTGCGCCACTACAGCCCATCCCTGCTTTTGGCGAACCTTTCTCGCATATTATCATCGACTGCGTGGGACCCCTTCCCAAATCTAAATCAGGTCACAAATACTTGCTGACTATGATGTGTACCGCAACTAGGTATCCAGAAGCGGTGCCCCTTCGCAGTATCAACGCAGAGAAAATAGCAGAGGCGTTAACCGAGTTTTTCACCCGGTATGGTCTACCCAAATCGGTGCAAACCGACCAAGGAACCAACTTTACTTCCAAACTTTTTCAACAAGTTCTAGATCGATTGAAGATACAACATGGAATGTCAACGGCATACCACCCAGAAAGCCAGGGAGCGCTAGAGCGTTTCCACCAAACATTAAAGACGATGTTAAAAACTTATTGCCATGACCATCAGAAAGATTGGGACAAAGGAGTGCCATATGTGCTCTTTGCTGCCCGTGAAGCGATACAAGAGTCCTTGGGCCCTGAACACACCGTCAGAGGTCCCTTAAAACTGCTTAAAGAAGCCTGGACAGATGAACAAACCGAGAAAAGAGGACTCATTGACTGTGTAGATAAGTCTAAAAATCGTTTGTTCAATTCTTTTGTATTTGCTAGAGACAATTTTAAACAAGCCCAGCGCAAAATGAAAACTGTTTTTGATAAAAAATCACGAGTTCGCACATTTGCGCCAGGGGAAAAAGTGTTGTTATTTCTCCCCACCAACACTCACCCCCTTTCTGACTTCGGTCCATACGAAGTAGATTCAAAGGTCAGTGAGGTCAACTACATGATCAAACCTTATGGGGGTAGGCAAACCGTAGAAGGTAAACATTCCCCTCCAACCCACCCCATGTCATCTTTTGTTGTTGAGCCTGACGAACAACACTGTGAAATTGACCATAGATTTAGTGGGTGTAAACTAAAAAACTCCACTGTGCTTGAGAACATTGATGAAAAACTTAAACATTTAAAAATGTCAGAGAGCAATGTCATCAAGTCCATTATTCTGGAATACCCTATGTTATTCAATGATGTTCCCACTAGAAAACACTTGATAGAACATGATGTCATTTTGAATAAGAATGTGTCTCCCATAAAACAAGACCCTTATAGAGTTAACCCTAACCAGTTAGCTATTATTCAGAAAAGATCCAATACATGTTAGATAATGATATTATCACCCAAAGCTGTAGCTATTGGAGTTCACCATGTCTCATAGTTCCAAAAGCAGATAAATCAGCCCGCTTTGTACTGATTACCGCAAACTAAATGCAGTAACTAAAACTGTATTGTGAACTGTATTGATGACAAGGACATTGGTAGACCTTGAGCACTTACACATATTTGTCTTATGTTAACTTATGTTTGAAAAAAACAAACATTATGCTATTTCTGCTACCAAAGAATTAGGCCTATTGAGTTTTCTAAAGTCTATAAGATGTAGTTACTTACTAATTGATATCTAGATTTTGTTGTTGTTGGATGCTCATTTTTTTTTTTTTTTTTTGGTTGATTAAGTAAATTGACTAGTATTTTGAATAATATTCATATTTTGATGAAGATGAAATGTTTACACTAAGAATATATGTTGTATACAAAAGAGTGTGCACAGAAATTAATGACGCAATTAAGAAAATGTCACTGACATCTTAGAAATTGTATTTATAAATGAATTTTCTATAAACTAGCTTCATTCTGTCACTTACAAAGTTTAATTTTGAGATTATACTATAATTATAGTCGTAAGTTTATTAAATCTATAATGCTCATTAATAGTCGCAACTTATTGTCGCGTAGAGATTTTTTTTACCTTAAGAGGTGATGTGGTTAATTTGCATTAGGAAAAGAGAGTAGAATGATACTGATAGAGAGATAGAAAGAGAGAGAGAAGGAGAGTATTGTTTGATTCTAGGAATTGGGGTCAACAGTTATCTAATGTATAGTTAGAAAGACGGCCAGCAGGCTTGAAATTGAAAATTAAACTGTCCTAGAGCTGAGAACGTAATTGGGTCAAGCATACACTAGTGAACAGTTGGAAACTTATGCTACAGAGATAGTATGATTTTTATGAATGGAAAGAAATTTAATTTCAATACGGGAAGTGTCGCCGCGGTTGAGTTGATTGTCGGTTGAGTTGATTGTTGCTTGAGTTGATTGTCGTTTTTATTGTTATGAAGTTATTGACAATGACAAAAGATGTTTAGCTCAGAATTAAATGAACGTGGGTTGAGTTAACCTTGGAGTCATGAAAATTATTGCATTGTATTGATTTTTTTTCAATGAAGAATGAGATTGTTGTTTTCTGTCTAGACTTAAGCTATGATATTTCTTGTCTTGCCAGAGTTAATCTGAATAATGTATTACTGTATTTTAATTTTTTCCCATTTTGTTTTGACCTCGGTCATTTTTCAGTGTGTATAAAAAAAAATTGTTTTTCACGCTTCACCGAATTTATTATTGTACAATGACAAGGGAGAATACTGATAACTTCTAAAGTTATGCCCCTTTTATTTTGACCTAAATGGTTTATGTTAAGTTGAGTTTTTCTCTTTTTGTTAAGTTAATACTACTATTATGCTGTTGTCAGTGTTGTGCGTTATATTTACACTGCTGTGTTTAATTAATAATGTCACACTTTCTTCCTTATGTTCTCATAAGTTTTACCCCTATTATTTTCACATACTTTTGTTCCTGTACCTTGAGATATTTGTATAAAAAAAAAAATATTTAGTTTAAGTTTAACAAAAATATTTTTTTTTTATCCCCGGATAATAGGGTGTTACGAACCTTGCCCTCTTTACCCCAGCTATCCCTTATAGCTGACCTCTACGTTCATTGGTTGAGGCCAGTGACTGGCTAATGTGTAAACGTGTCACGAGTGGACACGGGGGTGTTTGCTTACTTTTTAAGTCGTCGAGCTGTGCAGTTGTGTTCCAGTAGTTTTGTACTTGTTTTTACTGAATTAAAGAGTTTTTGTTCATTGAAAAGCCATGTGTTTGACTTGAGAATACCTAAGAAGTAATCTACTAACCATACCCCTAGATCAAGCCGTTACAATATATATATATATATATATATATATATATATATATATAGTGACATGACAACATTACAACATTTAGAAGTAGCTAATTATTTCTTCCATTTACGTGTCATCAATAAGAACAGAGCAATATCCTAAAATATATAAACGCAATACGTGGTAGACATAATTCATACACACAGTAGTTCAAATCTAAATATACACATCGCAACACTATAAGACATACGTGCAAGTAAATTGAACACACTAATGTATAAGCTTATATAGGGAAAAATGAGGGGTGGGTGTATGTAGGAAGTTATCTTATCCCTTTAATTCATGTAAAATAATAAAAACGTCAGCTACCCTAAGCTTTTAGCTTTTAAATATTGATAATAAATAAATGTATGTTCAGATAAAATAAAGCTCTTTATTATTCATCAGTTTATTTTTATTACGTTTTATTCTCTAGCAGTAATTCTCTCTTTTTTCTCTTTTTTTTTCTATCTCTCACCTATTTATATATTTTCCATGTCTATCTATCTATCTATAAATATATATCTATATCTATCTATCTATCTATCTATAACAGTGCATATTTTAAAGGACAAAGTAAAAATACTAGACTACTAGCTATAATATACAGAAAAAAAATGATATTGAAATAAATGAAGTTAAAACAATGTTTTAAGGGTGTCTAAATATAAGGGGGAAATAACCAGCATAATTATTTTGATATTAAATTATGCAGCAGTTGTGTACCTTGTACTGATAGTGTTGCGACCGGCAGTCATTGAGGTTCTTATTATCTAGGGGGGGGGGGATATATATTCTTGTATGTTGGAGTACTGCTGGATACTAAATGAGAACCACTCAACTTTCAACCAATTAAATGAAGAAATTCATGTTGTAGAACAATAAACAAATTAAATGTAAGTTAAATACACAATAATCCACATAGAATAGACTTGATACTATAATAACATTCAAGCAAAATCCACGACGGTATAAAATGCGACCGAACTGTGCCCAAGAATGGTCTCGAAACCACAAGGTCTTTAAAAAGTTGGTTTCAATTGTTCCTTACGACCATAAGTGAAACTACTTCTCTGGGATGTTGGGGGGCCCGTGATTACTTGTTAGATTCGTGAAACCGCGTAAATGTATTAGACGACATACAACAATGCAGTTTAAATGTATTAGACGACATACAACAATAAAGTTTAAATGTATTAGACTACTTACAACAACACAGTTTACATGTATTAGACGACATACAACAATACAGTTTAAATGTATTAGACGACATACAACAATGCAGTAATGTATTAGACGATATGCAACAATAAAGTTTAAATGTATTAGACGACATAAAACAATACAGTTTAAATGTATTAAACGACATACAACATTACAGTTTAAATGTATTAGACGACATAAAACAATACAGTTTAAATGTATTAAACGACATACAACATTACAGTTTAAATGTATTAGACGACATACAACAATACAGTTTAAATGTATTAGACGACAAACAACAATACAGTTTAAATGTATTAGACTACTTACAACAATAAAGTTTAAATATATTAGACGACATACAAAAATACAGTTTAAATGTATTAGACGACATACAACAATACAGTTTAAATGTATTAGACGACAAACAACAATACAGTTTAAATGTATTAGACTACTTACAACAATAAAGTTTAAATATATTAGACGACATACAACATTACAGTTTAAATGTATTAGACGACATACAACAATACAGTTTAAATGTATTAGACGACAAACAACAATACAGTTTAAATGTATTAGACTACTTACAACAATAAAGTTTAAATATATTAGACGACATACAACAATACAGTTTAAATGTATTAGACGACATACAACAATACAGTTTAAATGTATTAGACGACATACAACAATGCAGTAATGTATTAGACGATATGCAACAATAAAATTTAAATGTATTAGACGACATAAAACAATACAGTTTAAATGTATTAGACGACAAACAACAATACAGTTTAAATGTATTAGACGACATAAAACAATACAGTTTAAATGTATTAAACGACATACAACATTACAGTTTAAATGTATTAGACGACATACAACAATACAGTTTAAATGTATTAGACGACAAACAACAATACAGTTTAAATGTATTAGACTACTTACAACAATAAAGTTTAAATATATTAGACGACATACAACAATACAGTTTAAATGTATTAGACGACATACAACAATACAGTTTAAATGTATTAGGCTACATACAACAATGCAGTTTAAATGTATTAGACGACATACAACAATACAGTTTAAATGTATTAGGCGACATACAACAATGCAGTTTAAATGTATTAGACGACATACAACAATACAGTTTAAATGTATTAGACGACATACAACAATACAGTTTAAATGTATTAGACGACATACAACAATGCAGTTTAAATGTATTAGACGACATACAAACATACAGTGTAAATGTATTAGACGACATACAACAATACAGTGTAAATGTATTAGACGACATACAACAATACAGTGTAAATGTATTAGACGACATACAACAATACATTGTAAACAGGGCTGTGGAGTCGGTAGATAAATGTTCCGACTTCAACTCCGACTCCGACTCCTCATTTTTTTGTTATTCCGACTCCGACTCCGACTCCAGGTACCCAAAATTCCTCCGACTCCGACTCTTCGACTCCGACTCCACAGCCCTGATAGTAAATGCATTAGACGACATACTATCATACAGTGCAAGGTAGTTGACGACACGCACACAAAAAAAAGTCTAGACGGTCATGCTACACAACAACAAAAAAATGGTCATGCTTGAGCCGGCACAAAAATATATAGTAGACAGTATAGGTCATATTATAAACAAATCTTTTATAACAAAGGTATCAGAACTAATTTTGAATCTAATTGACAATTAAATTATAATGTCCCTTTTTAAAGGCAAACTAAATAACTCAACCAAGCACAAAAATGTTTAATAGTTGATTTTAAATGTTCTTAATATTTAAATTAACACTATGAACATAATTAAAAAACATAAAATACTCACTGTACTAAATTAAGTCAAAAGAATTAGTAAATAAAGTCCATAAATTAAAATAATGAGTCACCACCAATAGTCAAATTTTTAAACTAATACGAGCCAGTAAAGACAAAAGTCTAAATTCGAAGGTCTGTGAACCAACGAAATAGTAGACTACAGTCTATAATGTCCACTTAAGTCAAACAACTCGGGTAATTCTTTTTGACGCCGACATCAACTAGTCCACACACAAATGTATATATATACAAGTCAGTAATTGACTATACGACTTTAATTGAATCCATAACTGGATATAAATAATTCAAATAATCAAGGCGATGTTTGCTAGTAGAAACTACCTGACTCTTGGCATTACCTGTAAAGAAGCATGCCCAGATGAAAACTGTCACTGCCACGGATATGGTCTACGTACTGAAACGTCAATGACGTAACATGTACGGATTCGGTGGTTAAGCAGACATTTTTTTTTCTTTGCTGGGAAAGAAAACATTTATAAAAGCATCGGCCCTTTTTAGGGCCACCCCAATCTTTCATAATGAGCTTGAGTTCGTTACAATAAGAGTCTAGTCAGTGTTTTTCTTTATACTTTAGTGTACATTTATAAATGAGAGTGTACATTGATGAAAATGTTAAATTAAAATCAATAAATACACGCCGAGAGTGAAATTTATTTATTTTTAAATAGTGTTTATTTAATTTCAATTAGTGTTTATGTTAATAAAATTGTTAGAAAAAAAAGCAAACATAAAATAGACCTAAAAGCTAAAAGCACATTTAAAAAAAAAAAACAATCACAAAAGATAAAAAAAAGGGTCTATAACAATGTGGTCTTCACCTGCTGTCACCCCAGTGGTCATGGTCGCGGGGAGTTGTTGGGCTGGTTGTTGCTATATCGTCTTCCTACTTCTATTTCCTACTCTCACTTTTATTTAGGTAGGCTACCTTATTTATGGTGAAAATCTTGATAGTTTACAATGTACATGGAAGATGGAATGAGAGAAAGAAAAGGAGAGAGAGAGACAAGAGGAAATAACGAGGGGGAGGTGGAGGTGGGCGTACTTTTACTACGGTTCAGTGAACCATGGCGGGAACCAAAGGGTGAAAGGGGGAGAAAATAAAATTTAAACAAAGTGGGGGAGGGGAGGAGGGGAGACAGGTTACCGCCGGTTGAGAAAGGAGTTGACAAAAAGGGGCGACTACCGTTATGGGAGACAATTTTAAAACTTAAAAGTTATGCCCCTTGGTTGAAGGAGGATGGGGTAACGTGTAATAATGTAATACAGCACACATTTTGAAATCATTTTTAGAACAATTGTATTAAAATACAGAAATTTAATTTAAATATTGACTAGATCTATATACTATATGGAGATTTTGCTTGGAAAAATATGGCTAAAAAACGAGTATGAGATCATTATAGCAACATGTCAAGAGCTGAAGTTTGATGAAACTTTACTTGGCATGGTTTTATCTGTATAACACACAAACTGAACCGGACTGACCAAACGGTAGCTTTATATACCATATGTCGTGGAGATTGAACGAGACCATTGAAACGGTAGCTTTATATACCATACGGCGTGGAGATTGAACGGGTCCAACAAAACGGTAGCTTTATATACCGTACGGCGTGGAGATTGAACGGGTCCAACAAAACGGTAGCTTTATATACCGTACGGCGTGGAGATTGAACGGGACCAATGAAACGGTAGCTTTATATACCATACGGCGTGGAGATTGAACGAGACCAATGAAACGGTAGCTTTATATACCGTACGGCGTGGAGATTGAACGGGTCCAACAAAACGGTAGCTTTATATACCGTACGGCATGTAGATTGAACGGGACCAATGAAACGGTAGCTTTATATACCATACGGCGTGGAGATTGAACGGGTCCAACAAAACGGTAGCTTTATATACCGTACGGCGTAGAGATTGAACGGGGCCAATAAAACGGTAGCTTTATATACCGTACGGCGTGGAGATTGAACGGGACCAATGAAACGGTAGCTTTATATACCATACGGTGTGGAGATTGAACGAGACCAATGAAACGGTAGCTTTATATACCGTACGGCGTGGAGATTGAACGGGTCCAACAAAACGGTAGCTTTATATACCGTACGGCGTGTAGATTGAACGGGACCAATGAAACGGTAGCTTTATATACCGTACGGCGTGGAGATTGAACGGGACCAATGAAACGGTAGCTTTATATACCGTACGGCGTGGAGATTGAACGGGTCCAACAAAACGGTAGCTTTATATACCGTACGGCGTGTAGATTGAACGGGACCAATGAAACGGTAGCTGTATATACCATACGGCTTGGATATTGGACGGGACATTCCAAACGGTAGCTTTATATACCGTACGGCGTGGAGATTGAACGGGACCAATGAAACGGTAGCTTTATATACCGTACGGCGTGGAGATTGAACGGGACCAATGAAACGGTAGCTTTATATACCGTACGGCGTGGAGATTGAACGCAGCTGACGAAACGGTAGCTTTATATACCATACGGCATGGAGATAGAACGCAGCTGACGAAACGGTAGCTTTATATACCATACGGCGTGGAGATTGAACGCAGCTGACCAAACGGTAGCTTTATATACCATACGGCATGGAGATTGAATGCGACTGACGAAACGGTAGCTTTATATACCGTACTTCTTTTCCATGTATTGACGTTTTATGTATTTTGAGTATTCTTGGTGTATTGTGGACGCCTTATATTCATTATATTATGTAAGTGTTACTTTATGAAATCATCACGTTAATACCTGCATTAAACGTTCAACTTATAGAACTACTTAACTTGAACTCTTGTGTTCTAATTGGATGTGTATGAGAATACGTGGAACAAAAAGGGTGAACTGTAAGAGAAACTGCAATTTAAATATAAATATCGAGCATTGCTGATACCATAAATCTAATTCAGCCAGCAGCCGTCATTGCCCATAGACAACGAACCAAGTGAGGTGGGAATATAGCGTGTGAGCATCACAATCACGAGAGCATCGTACTGACCACACAATCCCATCACCACACTTATTAGAAGCTAAAAAAAAAGCAATTACCGATAACTATTTAAATAATATTATGTTTATTTATTTTGTATATCCTAATAATAAAGGCTAATATTGGCTAAAATTGGTTTGTAAAATGGTATATAATATAAACTAACATTCAACAATCAACAATAATCTTTATAACAACATCAACAATGACATTCAAAAAGAAACCCAAAAAAATCAAAAGTATATTAGAATAAATTTTATTGTGGAATATTTCACACTTTTGTCTTTTTATTAAAGTGAACAATAGAATAAAGAACTGAAGTATGAATATAAATCTAAGAACATAAACTGTAGTAGGAATATAAATCTAAGAACATAAACTGAATCTATTTATAAAAACAATAAACCACTGATTATACTATGATGATAGCTAAATGTCCAATAAAGTTCAATGATATAAAAAGTTATCAAATATCTCCATTTTGTTTGTTTCCATTTTGACACACAAGGGAAACAACTCACCCAACTCCACTATAATTATATTTATGTTTAAAATTTGTTCCACTGTGAATAAGTCCAGGATAGAACCACATCCGTTTTTCTTCAGCACAATGGACTCTGGCTCCACTACTTCCTGGACATGTACATGTTGTATAGGTAAACTTTCTATCATCATTAACCACCTTGTATTTCTTCAGCCAGTGACCAACACTGACCTGTTTAGTACAGCCATGAGGATGTGAAATTATAAAGATCAACTTGCTCATAGATCTCAATCGAAACTTTCTAGTAAGAATTTAACCAATACATCATCATAACGTTTCTCCATTTTCTCCAGTTTATCTGCCAGATTTTTGTCACACGTCACGCATTTCAAGCTACACCAGTCATACTCAGTGTCTACATTAACAACACTGACCTTATCAACAATGACCAGTGGACTATCTTTGCTATCATAAAACAATCTAAAGGTCGTCTCTTTTTTGCCTCAATGTCATCAAAGACCACATGTCTGGCCCTCAACGAGAACCTTGCCCTCAGTACCCAGCTATCCCTTATAGCTGACCTCTACGTTCATTGGTTGAGGCCAGTGACTGGCTAGTGTGTTGAACGTGTCACGAGTGGACGGGGTTGTTTTGCTTACTTTTTAAGTCGTCGTGCTGTGCAGTTGTGTTTCAGTTGTTTTGTACTTGTTTTACTGAATTAAAGAGTTTTTGTTCATTGAAAAGCCATGTGTTTGACTTGAGAATCCATAAGAATTAATCTACATAACCATACCCCTAGATCAAGCCGTTACAATTGGGATCTCGTCCGAAAAGCAGTTGATGCAGTAGTCTGGAAAAACTGTGAGTAACATTAACATTACATTATAATGGAGTCACTGATAACAGACTTTTCCATCTCCAAAGAAAGTAATATTCAACTGGAGTTAGCCAAGATTAGGCTGGAAAAATTTAAAATGGAACTAGCTAGTAAGGAGAGGTTGGAAAAACTAGAAATGGAAGAAAGATTAGCCAAACTGGCTATAGAGGAAGAGAAAATGGCACAACAGATAAAACAAGAAGCTATTACTAAACAGACTCAAATAAATGATCTTTTCAGGTACACAAAATACGTTCCCAAATTCACTGAAAATGAACCTGTTGACCAGTATTTTGACCGTTTTGAAAGAGTAGCCACAGACTTTCCGTTCCCAAAAGAAAAATGGGCTGTACTCGTCAGACAAGCACTCACTAAAGTCGCTAACCGCAAAGCACGAGAGGTCATAGTTTTATTGAAAGATGAAGAGTTTGATGATTACCAATATATCAAAGAAGCCATCATTAGAAGATACGGATCTGTACCAAAAAGTCATAGAGAGATGTTTAGAAAACCCACAATAGAGAACGCCGACGACCTAACTACCCAGCAGAAAAAACTCACTGAGACATCTCAACAAATCGTGTTTCAACATTGTAAAAAAGTAGGTCACGCACGAGGAGACTGCTGGTTAACAAACAAGAAAGGTTTAAAACAACCAAACAAAGAAATCAGAGCTTCTGAGATAAGAGAAAGTATAACACTACAGCCTGCGTGTCAAAATTGTAATAAAATCGGTCACGCACGAAAAGATTGTTGGTTTCTGAAAAAGAAAGTTTCAAAGCACTCAGAAAATAAAATGGGAGCTTATGATATGATTGAAGGTCAGCCAAAGCCAAAGCCTGTGTGTAAGAACTGCGATAAACTGGGTCACACACTAGAGGACTGTTGGTTTATGGAAAAAAGAAAAGATTCACAGCAAATAGAACACGTGATGGAAGCCTACTATCGTCAGCCTAATACAAAGGTAGAAACGTGTAAGGTTATCCAGTGTGCTGATGAAGGAAAGGAAAGTAAATCAGAAAGTTCTTCAATTAAAGAATTGTCACCTTATATATCTAAAGGCGACACAAAAGATTCACAGCAAACAGAACACGAAATGGAAGCCTACTATCGTCAGCCTAATACAAAGGTAGAAACGTGCAAGGTTATCCAGTGTGCTGATGAAGGAAATAAAAATAACTCAGAAAGTTCATCAATGAAAGAATTGTCACCTTATATAACTAAAGGCGACATAAAAGATTCACAGCAAACAGAACACGAAATGGGAGCCTACTGTCGTCAGCCTAATACAAAGGTAGAAACGTGCAAGGTTATCCAGTGTGCTGATGAAAGAAAGAAAAATAACTTAGAAAGTTCTTCAATGGAAGAATTGTCACCTTATATAACTAAAGGCGACATAAAAGATTCACAGCAAACAGAACACGAAATGGGAGCCTACTGTCGTCAGCCTAATACAAAGGTAGAAACGTGCAAGGTTATCCAGTGTGCTGATGACAGAAAGAAAAATAACTTAGAAAGTTCTTCAATGGAAGAATTGTCACCTTTTATATCTAAAGGCTGCATATCGATCTCAGATAATAGAGAAATAACTACAAAGGTAGAACCTGGTAAGGTAAACCAGTGTGCTGAAAAGAAGATAGAAACTTCATTTGAAAAGAAGATAGAAACTTCATTTGAAGAGAAGATAGAAACTTCAACTCTTGACGAATTTTCGCCATTTACATCTGAAGATAAAACTAAGCTACAAAAACCAGTTAAAATCCTAAAGGATACCGGTGAAACTATGTCCCTGAGTCTAGAGGGTATATTATCACTCTCTGAACAAACATATACTGGACAAAAGGTACTAATCAAAGGCACTGAGATGGGACATGTGGAAGTTCCGCTACAACGCATTCATCTTAAGTCCGAAATTATTTCCGGTCCAGTGATTGTAGGAGATAAACCTACACTTCCATTTGACGGAATCTCTGTCATAATTGGAAATGACTTAGCAAAAGGCCGTGTAAAGCCTGAATTGATTGTGACTCATAATCCTGAAGTCAACAATACAGAAGTAGAAGATACTGAACTGTACCCTATTTGTGCCATCACCCGAGGCATGAATCAAAAAGATAATAGGGACAAGGCGCCTGGAGGACCAGCCAAAAATGACAATACTCGGAGCGAAATCGACTTGGAAGCTACCTTCTTTTCCAGGTTGATAGAACCACCTGTAGACAACGGAGGAGATAAGTTATCTCCCAGGCAGCAATTAATCCAAGAACAACAGAAATATACAGAGCTGGAAAAGCTGCGTGAGAGTGTTGTGGCTGAGTCTGACGTCAGAGATGGACCTGTGCAATATTTTGTACGTGGTGGAATGCTGATGAGGAGTTGGAGACCTCGAGATGCGGCGCCGGAGGATAAAGTGGTGGAGCAAATCGTGGTTCCGGTGAGGTACCGAGAGGACATTATTGAGGTAGCGCATGACTCGCCCTTTTCGGGTCATTTGGGGATAAACAAAACATATCAACGCATATTGCCCCACTTTTATTGGCCTGGGTTGAAACGTGACGTCACCGCCTACTGTAAATCGTGCGAATCATGTCAACTCATAGGCAAGCTGAACAAGACAGTACCAGTTGCGCCACTACAGCCCATCCCTGCTTTTGGCGAACCTTTCTCGCATATTATCATCGACTGCGTGGGACCCCTTCCCAAATCTAAATCAGGTCACAAATACTTGCTGACTATGATGTGTACCGCAACTAGGTACCCAGAAGCGGTGCCCCTTCGCAGTATCAACGCAGAGAAAATAGCAGAGGCGTTAACCGAGTTTTTCACCCGGTATGGTCTACCCAAATCGGTGCAAACCGACCAAGGAACCAACTTTACTTCCAAACTTTTTCAACAAGTTCTAGATCGATTGAAGATACAACATAGAATGGCAACGGCATACCACCCAGAAAGCCAGGGAGCGCTAGAGCGTTTCCACCAAACATTAAAGACGATGTTAAAAACTTATTGCCATGACCATCAGAAGGATTGGGACAAAGGAGTGCCATATGTGCTCTTTGCTGCCCGTGAAGCGATACAAGAGTCCTTGGGCCCTGAACACACCGTCAGAGGTCCCTTAAAACTGCTTAAAGAAGCCTGGACAGATGAACAAACCGAGACAAGAGGACTCATTGACTATGTAGAGAAGTTTAAAAATCGTTTGTTCAATTCTTTTGTATTTGCTAGAGACAATTTAAAACAAGCCCAGCGCAAAATGAAAACTGTTTTTGATAAAAAATCACGAGTTCGCACATTTGCGCCAGTGGAAAAAGTGTTGTTATTTCTCCCCACCAACACTCACCCCCTTTCTGACTTCGGTCCATACGAAGTAGATTCAAAGGTCAGGGAGGTCAACTACATGATCAAACCTTATGGGGGTAGGCAAACGGTAGAAGGTAAACATTCCCCTCCAACCCACCCCATGTCATCTTTTGTTGTTGAGCCTGACGAACAACACTGTGAAATTGACCATAGATTTAGTGGGTGTAAACTAAAAAACTCCACTGTGCTTGAGAACATTGATGAAAAACTTAAACATTTAAAAATGTCAGAGAGCAATGTCATCAAGTCCATTATTCTAGAATACCCTATGTTATTCAATGATGTTCCCACTAGAACACACTTGATAGAACATGATGTCATTTTGAATGAGAATGTGTCTCCCATAAAACAAGACCCTTATAGAGTTAACCCTAACCAGTTAGCTATTATTCAGAAAAAGATCCAATACATGTTAGATAATGATATCATCACCCAAAGCTGTAGCTATTGGAGTTCACCATGTCTCATAGTTCCAAAAGCAGATAAATCAGCCCGCTTTGTACTGATTACCGCAAACTAAATGCAGTAACTAAAACTGTATTGTGAATTGTATTGATGACAAGGACATTGGTAGACCTTGAGCACTTACACATATTTGTCTTATGTTAACTTATGTTTGAAAAAAAAACATTATGCTATTTCTGCTAACAAAGAATTATTAAGTTTTCTAAAGTCTATAAGACGTAATTACTTACTAATTGATATCAAGATTTTGTTGTTGTTGGATGCTCATTTTTTATTTTATTTTTTGGTTGATTAAGTAAATTGACTAGTATTTTGAATAATATTCATGTCTTAATGAAAATGAAATGTTTAAACTAGGAATTTATGTTGTATACAAGAGAGTGTGCACAGAAATTGATGATGCAATTAGGAAAATGTCACTGATATAATAGAAATTGTATTTATAAATGAATTTTCTATAAACTAGCTTCATTCTGTCGCTTACAAAGTTTAATTTCTTAAATTTAACATAAATTAATGTAATTTGATGTTATACTATAATTATAGTCGTAAGTTTATTAAATCTACAATGCTCATTAATTGTCGCAACTTATTGTCGCCTAGAGATTTTTTTTACCTTAAGAGGTGATGTGGTTAATTTGCATTAGAAAGAGAGAGTAGAATGATATTGATAGAGAGATAGGAAAAAAACGTGAGAGAGAGAAGGAGAGTATTGTTTGATTCTAGGAATTGGGGTCAACAGTTATCTAACGTGTAGTTAGAAAGACGGCCAGCAGGCTTGAAATTGAAAATTAAACTGTCCTAGAGCTGAGACCGTAATTGGGTCAAGCATACACTAGTGAACAGTGGAAAACTTATGCTACAGAGATAGTATGATTTTTATGAATGGAAAGAAATTTAATTTCAATACGGGAAGTGTCGCCGCGGTTGAGTTGATTGTCGGTTGAGTTGATTGTCGGTTGAGTTGATTGTTGCTTGAGTTGATTGTCGTTTTTGTTGTTATGAAGTTATTGACAATGACAAAAGATGTTTAGTTCAGAATTAAATGAACGTGGGTTGAGTTAACCTTAAAAGAATGAAAATTATTGCATTGTATTGATTTTTCAATGAAGAATGAGATTGTTGTTTTCTGTCTAGACTTAAGCTATGATATTTCTTGTCTTGCCAGAGTTTATCTGAATAATGTATTACTGTATTTTAATTTTTTCCCATTTTGTTTTGACCTCGGTCATTTTTCAGTGTGTATAAAAAAAATGTTTTTCACGCTTCACCGAATTTATTATTGTACAATGACAAGGGAGAATACTGATAACTTCTAAAGTTATGCCCCTTTTATTTTGACCTAAATGGTTTGTGTTAAGTTGAGTTTTTCTTTTTATTAAGTTAATTCTACTATTATGCTGTTGTCAGTGTTGTGCGTTATATTTACACTGCTGTGTTTAATTAATAATGTCACTCTTTCTTCCTTATGTTCTCATAAATTTTACCCCTATTATTGTCATATACTTTTGTTTCTGTACCTTGAGATTTTGTATAAAAAAAAATATTTAGTTTAAGATTAACAAAAATATTTTTTTTTCTCCCCGGATAATAGGGTGTTACGAACCTTGCCCTCAGTACCCAGCTATCCCTTATAGCTGACCTCTACGTTCATTGGTTGAGGCCAGTGACTGGCTAGTGTGTTGAACGTGTCACGAGTGGACGAGGTTGTTTTGCTTACTTTTTAAGTCGTCGTGCTGTGCAGTTGTGTTCCAGTTGTTTTGTACTTGTTTTACTGAATTAAAGAGTTTTTGTTCATTGAAAAGCCATGTGTTTGACTTGAGAATCCATAAGAATTAATCTACATAACCATACCCCTAGATCAAGCCGTTACAATACACATCAAACTCCCACCACACATTGCTGGGTGAGTCTGAGTGTTCACATTTTCTACACCAACATTTTGTGATGTTTTCACAATGTGTATCTCCATCTTGTCTGACTCCATATGTGAACTTGTCCACATAGCACATCATTCCACTTCCCGTCCTCAAGCCTTCCTGTTCTCTTATGTTGTAAAAAGGATATGGATCATTTGTTTTTGGCCAAAACTCAGGTCTGTATGGACTGACCATGTAAACATTCACTCTAACTGTCAGGTCAGCAGCAGCTTTGATGTATTCATACAAATAATCGGCACGTTGACCTTCAGGTAGGTGTTCTAAGGTAAATCTATCTACAGGTATAAACTTGGTATGACCTGGATTCTTCTCGCAGACAGCATTACGTGTGTGTAGTTCACCTTCTGAACTATCTGACAGATTAGTTTCATGATCACCTGGAGAAATACAGTTTATATAATGTACTATATACATTCTTTCATTATATAAAAACAATGTACTAACTGTAAATCGAATTGTTATTATCACAATTATATGTAAATTAAAGTATTATGAAGTTTATATTCTAAAAATATAATTTAATCCCAATATGTAAAAATTGAAATTCTACTTCTAACTAAACTGCTGAGCTGGAAACTTTTTTCTTCTTGACAATGCCAGGTAAACATGATTTTGTTAGACCATATTAGGATTTGTTCATTACATTTGGTCAATATGGTTAAAGTGAATGACATCTTATATTTTAAAACTTTACATTCCTAACTAAATTTTTGCATTTTCTCGAACAAATAGTTACAATAGTACATAATATTTATTTATCTATTATTATTTTAATTTAAAAACAATTTATATTAAATAGTTTAAACTATGTATCCTAGTATATTTTGATGGTACGTAAAGTCAGATGTCAACACAATCCACTTGCATGCTGCTGTCCTATTATTTTGATATCTTTAATTTATTAATGAAAAATTATATTAATTTGCCTTTTATTTTTATTTTTTTCATTTTTTTTAGAAAAACCTTGAACTGATGTATTGTTTACTAATAGAGACCGAAAAGAGAAACATATTTTTTCAATTGTCATCTGCATTAATGTATTTAATACAATGTAATTATCATGAGAATTAATTTCTTTTTGTAAAAGATTTAAAAAAACAACTTAAAAAAACACAAAACTATTTTTAAATTAATATTTTCAGACAATATTTGATGGAAGGCCAATTTTTTTTAAAGTTTACTTAGACGTAGACCTATATTTTTCAATTTCTTGGCTTTATCAAAAAGTCAGTTTTTTAGGGTTTTAATAGGAGAGCCAGAAAATTAATAGTCTTATTGGTATATCTACATATTTAGTGGGCTTAATGGTAGATCTAGATATCTAGTGGGCTTAATGAAGCCGGCTGGCCCAGCGGTTAGTTCACCGGACTGTCAACTAAAAAACCAACTGACACGTCGCGGGTTCTATCCCTCCCACCGATGGATCCCTGTCGCCCTGCAGGAGTTTTGCGCCTGTAAACGTGTTGCGCCAGCGCCAGCAGGCAGCAGTTTGTTTACAGCGTTCTGTAACTGTTCTCAACGGGATATGCGCTATATAAGTGTCATATTTATTTATTTATTTTATAAATCTAGATATATAGTGGGCTAAATTGTCATTGTCACTGATCTGGCATATCAATCCTCCCCTCCCCTCTCTACGCCTGCATATCAACCCTCCCCTCCCCTCAATATGCATGCACATCAACCCTCCCCTCCACTCTCTGTGCTACATACACCCCCCCAAAGCAAATCAACCATCCCCTCCCCTATCTCCCAAAGCTTCTAACAAGGCACTCAGTGTTTGCCCCATAAACTCTCAATCAGTTAACCCCGTCGGGAAAGCCGAGCTCATCTCTGACTTTATTGTCGAAAAAAATCTATCAACGAAAAATGGCTACGATCTGGGGACGACCCTAAGTGCGATTAACTAACCCCTGTTAGTCACCTCACAGCTTCTTTTCCCCGCCCCACTGGCGCGGGGGGAGGTATCGCCGTCATCTATAAAAAACACCTCCACGCTGCTGTATTGTTCTCCAACACTTCTCCCCTTTTCCCACACCACCTTCGAAGCCGTGGAAATTAAAGTTTCTACCACCACGACTCTCTCCTTCCTCTGCATTTATCTTCCCCCACCAAACGGCAAGAACAAGTTCAAAGATGCTACTTTCTTTGAAGAGTTCGCTCTTGTACTTTACTACTAAAATGTCACCCCTAACAGAGTCATCATCTTGGGTGACTTCAACATACACTGGGACTGTCCATCTGATGCCAACACCAAGCGCGCACGTGCACTATTCGACAACTACAGTGTCGACCAGGTCGTCCCATTCCCCACCCATTCCCGTGGTCATATCTTCGACTGGATCGTCACCAGACCCTCTGACAACCTCGTCTCCAGCCTAGTCGCCAGCGACCTTCTTGTCTCTGACCATTCTGCCATCTGCTTCATCACCGCCGCCAAGGTCCAGCACTAACACAACCGCATCACGCAAGCCTCGTCGTCCAAGGAGCTATTCTCTATCATGTCCACCCTCCTCGGCTCCTCACCCTCCTCAACCTTACCCACCACCTTGTACCCGTGGACCTCCCAGAACTCTTCTCAGAGCACTTTAAGGAGAAGATAGAGAATCTGCGTAGTTCTCTGGATCATGATGCCTATCGCCCATCCCCACCCTCTCCCGCCTTCTCTGGCTCCCCTCTGCTTTCAACCTGTCACCATCGACCATGTTAAGCGCATCATTATGAAGTCCCCCATCAAGACCTGCGAGCTTGACCCTCTGCCAAGCTTTCTGTTCACCCAGTGCTTGGACAAGCTCCTGCCGTTCATCACCGATACCATAAACACCTCCCTCTCCACAGGCATCGTTCCTAACTGTTTTAAATCCGCCATCGTCCGCCCACTCTTGAAGAAATCCGGACTTGATGTGAATGAATGCCGGAACTACCGTCCAGTATCAAACCTCCAAGCTCCTGGAGGCGTCATCCTTGAGCAATTGAACGTCCACCTGTCCCCCTGAACTCGCTTATGCCCGTGTTCCAGTCGGCATACCGCCCCAATCACAGCACTGAGACAGCGCTACTGCGGATCACCACCGACCTCCTGAACGCCGCAGACAGAGGTCTCGTCTCTGCCCTTTTGTTATTGGACTTGTCCGCGGTCTTTGACACGATCGACCACCACCTACTAATCGATCGCCTCAGCTTCACGTTTGGCAATCTTGATATAGCCCTTTCCTGGTTCAGGAGCTACCTTGACGGTCGCTCCCAGACCGTCACTACTGAATCCTTGTCCTCCCAGCCCGTCACTGTCCGCTATGGTGTACCATAGGGGTCCGTCCTCGGCCCAGTCCTTTTCACTTTGTACACCCAACCCCTTTCCTTCGTCATCGAGCGACACAACCTTAATTATCACTTTTTCGCTGATGACACCCAGCTCTTAAACAGCGCCAAGCCTGAGAACATCGACGAGCTCCTTGCTTCTATCTCCTATTGTTTCCTGGACATCAAGAACTGGATGATAGAAAACAAGTTGAAGCTCAACAGCGAGAAGACCGAAGCCCTACTCGTAGGAACGAGACAGAAGCTTGCTTCCCTCAGCGTGACTGACCTCCAGTTGGGTAACGCTACTGTTCCCTTCTCACCAACTATAAAGAGCATCGGCATGTTTCTTGACTCCACTCTGTCCATGCATTCCCACAGCTCCTTCCTCATTAAAACCTGCTTTTTTCACCTGCGACGTATTGCAACTTGTACCAAGCTCGTCATCACTCTCCTCTTCTCTCGTTTGAACTACTGTAACTCTCTTCTGGCCGGCCTACAAGCCGCTTCCATTCAAGGGCTCCAACGTGTCCAAAACTGCGCTGCCAGACTAGTCCTAAAGAAGAAGAAGTCCGACCACATTTCACCTCTGCTCTACTCTCTGCACTGGCTCTCTATTCAAAATAGGATTTTATATAAACTGGCATCTCTATGCTATAAATGCCTCAATGACTCTGCCCCGCACTACCTAATTTCCTGTCTGGAAATCTATACAAAACCACGCCCACTTCGATCGGCTGCGCACAAACTCAATTTGATGATCCTGCGGACAAAACCCGTGACAGCTGGTCAGCGGCCTTCACCTACTCCCTGCCACTCCAGCTGCGACAAAACTCAAACTTTAACATTTTCAAGACCGACTCAAGACGCACCTGTTTCTTATGGACTCCTAGCCCACTCACATTTTTAAATATTTGCCTGTTATTGTTATCATCGTTTGTAATTGTTAAGCGCATACAACTGATTGCGGGATATGCGCTATATAAGCTTCATTTATTATTATTATTATTATTAAATGGTATATTTTGTTAATCTCCAACTTTCATGGAGATTAAAGAACGGGATTTGAACAAACTTTTGTGAATGGATTCCTACGAAGAATAATGGATATCAAATGGTATGAAAAAATACAAATGCAACTGTATGGGAAAGGACAGCACATATTCTAATAGAACAAGAAATACAAAAAAAGAAGAATGAGATGGATAGGCCACACATTGCGGAAACCAACTACAAATTTGACTAGACAAGCTCTTTCATGGAATTCACAGCGTGCAAGACGGAGAGGTAGACCCAAGAACACTTGGCGGATAGAAGTAGAAAATGATGTGCAGCTGATTGGGAGAACTTGGAAAGAGTTAGAGAAGATAGCCAGAGACAGGAAGACATGGAAAGAAATTGTTAATGGCCTACGCTTCACTATGAGTTGATATGGCGAAGAAGAAGAAACGGTATATATATGTATATTGTGGGCTTAATGGTAGATTTTAGAAATCTAGTGGACATAATGATAGATCTAGATATATAGTGGGCTTAATGGCATATCGATATATCTAGTGGGCTTAATGGCATATCGATATATCTAGTGGGCTTAATGGTAGATCTATAAATCTAGTGGGCTTAATGGTTGATCTAGATATCTAGTAGGCTTAATGATAGATCTAGATATCTAGTGGGCTTAATATATATTTAGATATCTAGTGGGCTTAATGGTAGATCTAGATATCTAGTGGGCTTAGTATAGATTTAGATATATAGTGGGCTTAATGGCGTATCGATATATCTAGTTGGCTTAATGTAGATCTAGATATTTATTGGGCTTAATATAGATCTAGATATCTAGTGTTCTTAATGTTAGATCTTGTGGGCTTAATGTAGATTTAGTTATCTAGTGGGCTTAACGGTAAATCTAGATATCTAGTGAGCTTAATAGTGGATCTATATATTTATTGGCTTAATGGTAAATCTAGATATCATGTGGGCTTAATGGTAGATCTAGATATCTTGTGGGCTTAATGGTAGATCTAGATATCTTTTGGGCTTAATGGTAGATCTACATATCTTGTGGGCTTAATGGTAGATCTAGATATCTAGTGAGCTTAATAGTGGATCTAGATATCTTGTGGGCTTAATAGTGGATCTAGATATCTTGTGGGCTTAACGATGAATCTCAAAATATATTGAGCTTAAGGGTCGGTGTCGATATCCCGTGAGCTTAATGGTAGATCTATATATTAAATGATCTTAACTGTAGATCTAGATATCTATTAGACTTAATAGTAGGGCCTAGATATAACCTTTTAATTGGCTTTATGGTAGAGCCAGCAATCTATTAAGGTAAATAGTAGAGGCAATATTAACTTGTTTACCTGTAATATAATTTCTTTTGTTAGTAGTACTGTGTGAAATCTGAAAAAAAATAGAGTCATTAATATATTTTCTCCTATGCAAAATATTTCCTCACAATGTTTGGTCAAATCCAGCCAATTATGTCAATTTTAAATTTAAACATCATATTATTCAGTTTCTATTTGTCTAGACCTAGTCATCTGAATTTAAACTATAGGCCTATTTATTTTATTGTATATGTCTATACTATAGAATATAGGCCTATCTAATAGGCCTATCGTATTCTTTTTTTTTCTCAAACACAAATAAATACCCATAACAACAAAATACTTAGTTGTATGGTATTGTTATAGGCCTAAACGTTAAAGCTACAATTGTTAGTCTTACAAGCTAAGTCTTAGTCTACGCTTTAGGCCTAGTCCTAGGCACTTAATTAACGTTAAAGCAGTCGCTTTCCTAGCTTATTACAAATCCTGCTATATTTAGACATAGGCCTATACAGGCTAAATGGTAACAATATAGACTTAATTAAATAGGATATAGACTTTTATTAATATTAATTTAAAAGCTGATATTATCCTTAAATATGTATATTTTACCATACGACATAGATTTCAGACGTGAAAAAAGACTAAATGCCTACGTCAATGAATCGTCATTGATCATGTTGTTGTCGGCGACTTTGTAATTTAATAACATATATATGGCTCCTATCTGTCTCGCAAGACAATGGATTAATAACTGTCATTTTATATTTTCATATTCTTCTTACTATGATATATTTTTTAAAGTTTTAAAAATAAAAAACTTGTGTCTACACAAGCTATATTTGAATAATACGGTACTAGCCCAGAGCAGAAAAAAAAAATCCGCGAAGTTCTTGCCAGATTGTTTAGACTAGCTGACTAAAACTAACTTTGAATTTTTCAAAAATATGTATATTTTTTACTAATTAATATTATATTATATTAATAGCCTATTAAATTGTCCCTTTTTCTGTTTTATCAAAAAAACGTAAATAACGTGTTTATTAAATAATAGAGTCAACAACATTTTTGGTAACATAATTGACAAGTCTTAATGAGATGTGACCTTTTCAAATGGAAGAGATCATAAACTTCCGGTGACATTTTCCCGCCTTTTTCGTCAACGAAAACCATGCTTTTGGTGGTGTTTGACAATTAATTTCAACCTTGACGGCCAACTCTGGTCTTTAAGAAATATACAATGGCTACAAGATTAGTTATGAGGAATCCGTTTTTAACATAAAAAATGAGAAGGCGATAATTAATACTCAAATCTTTAGTCGCGTTAGGTAAAATTTAGCTTTGCTTATAAAATAAATTAGTCAAGAGTTGCGTACACAATGCTTAGATTCATTTAAAAAAAATATTTTTCATTAAGCAATTAGTTTGGGATTATAAATAGATGATTCTGCAAATCTGACATTCACAATCCATCGTTTTCTTTTGGCCACGTCTTTTGGAAATGAAAAAAAAATCATCCTCAACATCTTTTCTTACAACAGTAATGTAGCACATATACATGCTTCGAATCAAATGATCGAATACGACCGCAAATGTTGTTCTCTTCGATCTTTTATGCATGCATAATGGTTAATACTTGTCACTGTTTTATAAATCTAAAATAATATAAAACTCGAAGTAGACCTAATCACAGATAGTCATGTTTTTACCATCCCGCATTAGCTTACTGCCTTTAACACAAAATACATTAGACTAGCTTGTAGATGGTGTTGTCTTGTAAAGTTCAAAATACAGAGACTGTCATGATGTGAAATTAATTATGCAAAGTTTAGTCCTTTGTAATTAGTTGCGCATAAGTTTAATTATACGAAGGCGTGTATGGGATAAATCCTTTTCCCCTACACACTTCCCCCCCCTCCCCACATCCTATTCCTCTCTCTCAACCGCTTGTTCAGACCGTGACGTACCTAGACTATCTCTCTTTGTTGTCACTAGCACCTTGTACACCGCCATTACAATCTATTGTTTGTATTGGGAAGGGCTATGGTGTCCAGTATTGCACGCCAGGGGTATAGGGTCGTCTCAACCGTCGATCGGTCATGATAGCAATTTGGGCCTATTGTTCGTTTCCCGCGCGTCACGCACTGCACCTAGTTAGGATCCTTTGTTTAAGACACGAGATGGACCAAGTGGGAAGATAGCAAATGTGGTGACAGACTGCCTCCCTCCCCCTCTCTGACACCCACCCATTCTAGCTAGACCAGGTGTTATGACTAATCCCTTTGACAGTGGACACGCCTCTTGACCAATCGTTGTGTAGAGAATTGTAGACATGTCTGTCATTGGTTGACGTTTTTGACCTGGGTCGCCATTGTTAGACTGAGGAGTGGACCGATATAAGGGGCAGGTTTTATGTTTTAGAAAAAACAGACGTAGGAGACTGGATACTTCTCCTTGGAATGTTGCATGACGTTATTCCATTTTGCATTATTTATATAATTCGTTCACTTGGAATTACTGGGTCGTGAGGTCGTGTTTATATATTATTCTTTTCCATGTATTGACGTTTATGTGCTTGGATAAAATTGATGTGTTGTGGACACCTTATTATTCCTATATGTAAGAGTGACTATGTAAAATAGCCACGTTAATACCGGCAATAAACGTTCGACTTATGTAACTACTTGACTTGAACTCGTTTGTTCTGATTGAGTGTGCATGAGAATACGTGAAGCCAGGAAGGTAGATCGCCAGAGAAACGGCACGTTAAATAAAAATATCAAGCGTTGCTGATGCAACAAGTCTAGTTCAGCCAGCAGCCGTCATAGCCATAGACAACGAACCAAGTGAGGTGGGATTATAGCGTGTGAGAAGCACAGTAACGAGTGCATCGTACTGGCCACACAATCCCCTCATCACAGATGGGGGCTCGTCCGGGATCTTTAGAACCTCAGCACTCGATTCCAGATCACTCAAGCCGAGGATCTGAAGCATTCAGTGCAGAGACTGTCGAGATACAACCGGACTAACGTCAGAAACACTCACAGTCGAGGGGCCGGCATTTAAAAGCAGAGCTTAGACTAAATCGCGATAGCTTGAGGGGGCTCTGTGCTAAATTCTCTGAACGTACCAGATAGACACTACGACCAGAACGTCAACGAATCAACATAGAAGAAGACACCAGAAACGCAAGGTTATACAACAGGACCAGTGGGACAACGGAAAGAACCAGGGAACATTTAGGACTCTATAACTGCATTCTCTAAACTAAAATCGTGTTCCTATTGCGCTAACTTCTACATTCAAGGGGAAAGCTACACAAGGAAACGAATGATCTTTAATTCTGAATGAAATATAGACTTATAGTTAGATATAATTTCTGTGTTCAGCACATTAGTGCAAGAGCGGAAAGCACACTGAACTTTATTTAGTTTTATTAGATTGGATAACATACTGAACTCTATAGTTAGGTTATTAGATAAGATATTAGATAGTTGTGATATGTGTGCATAGTATTGTGGTAGTTAGATGTATTTGTGCATGTGAATTCTTGTTGCTGACGGGACATTCGGGGTAAGTCAACCATTTTGCTATATTCCCTTTTACTCTTGGTACATCTCGTGCTCACTAATTTATCTTACTCATTCATGCGTTTTATTGTCAAAAACATGGCCGAAAAAGTCAGGTTAAAGCTTGAATTAAAAGGTTTGGGTGAATCACTGGGCTTAACCGGCTGGGAATTGATAAACTTCATGAATGAAGAACTAGATAAAATACGGGAAATTGAGCGGGAAAAAGAGAAAATAGAATTGGCCCGGATAGACAAGGAGAAACATGTGGCCCAAGTAGCAATCGAACAGGCAAAATTTAATGCCCAAAACGAACAGGCAAAAATTAATGCCCAAAACGAACAGGCAAAAATTAATGTCCAAAACGAACAGGCAAAAATTAATGCCCAAAACGAACACGAACAGGCAAAAATTAATGCCCAAAATGAACACGAACAGGCAAAAATTAATGCCCAAAACGAACACGAACAGGCAAAAATTAACGCCCAGAACGAACAGGCAAAGATTGACGCCGAAAAAGCAATTAGAATCAAAAAGATAGAGATGCAGATGGAGAGGGATAGAAGGTCAAGGGCAGAATCATCTCCCCTATCCCAATCCTATTCCCCTGGTACTCCGTCATCTGAGGCCCAACCCCAAAACCCCCCTTTCTATTTCCCATTGGACGTTTACGACGATCGGATTGAAAGTGTGGAGGTCTTTTTAAGCCGTTTCGAGACTTTGGCTCACACTTATCAGTTAAACCAAACTGAGTGGTGCCGAAAATTGTCTCACGCGCTGAGGGGAAAAGCATACGAGACATATGCCAAGATTCCGGCAGATAGCAGCGGGGACTACCAAACCCTTAAAAACGCTCTGCTGAACAGCTATGACCTCAATTCCAAAGCGTATCAAAAGAAATTTAGGCACGCAAGAATGGAAATTGGCGAGACCTTTCATCAGCTAGCCGAAAGGCTAGAAAAGTATCTTACCAAGTGGCTCACATTGGCCCATGGAGAGGAAACTTATGACAGCCTAAAGGAGCTGATGATGGTCGAGCAACGTAGTCAATGTATGAGCGGGGATTTAAAGGTGTTTATCGATGAACAAGGGTCGAGCGCTCTGGTAGAAACTATTAGGATAGCTGATCGCTATGTAGAGGCGCACAGGGGAGATAACCGTGAGAATCGTCCCGAGGAAACTAAGGGACAGGTTGGTAGCAGTCACACCCCATGGGCCCCTACCCCTACTAGGGACCCAGACCCCTCCTCCGAACCGCGTAGAGAAAATGGCCACAAAACTGGAAAGAATAGAGGGAGTAATGATAGGCAGCCGACCCAACACGGGCCACAGGAGAGGCGGGATAAGGGGCAGACCAAGCCCACTTTCACATTCAACACCCTGTCGGTCGTGAAGAGCGATAAAACGGCTCCTCCCTCTGTTGGTGTTATCCAAGGTCACGAGGTAAATAAGTACCTCAGTCTGTCTGTTACAGACATGGCAGAGGTGAATGGGGAGCCGGTCGGAGTCTTATTCGATAGCGCGTGTGAGTATGACAGTGTTATAAATAAGTCCCTCGTTCGCCCTAAAGATCTGACCGGCGATTTCATCACGCTCACGGGGCCGGAGAAAGGGTCCCGCCGCTTCATCGTCCCTATGTCGCGAATACTCGTGAAGACTAGGTATGTGCACGGAAGTATTAATGCTGCAGTACTGGACATGAGAGACGAGTTTGATCTTATTCTAGGCAGTAAGTTCGTGAGATTGGGAGACCCGCCGTGTCCCATCGTGCTCACGCAACGATCCCGCTCTCAGAGACGACGGGAAGGTTGGAGAAAGAAAAAGCAGGCAACCCGCGAAAGTCCCGACAACTCTAGCGGGAAGAGCGATGGCTACTTAGCATTCACATCTAACCGGCGTGACGGCAGTTCTGAGGCAAGACCCGAGGCGGGCTCGGCAAAAGAGCATCGCCACGAGGGATGCCCAGAAAACCAGTCCTATGAGCAAAGCCCTCGTCTGCCCTCCGCGCTTTGATTCCTTTTTCTCGCTTTTGGCTCTTTGAGGCAGACGCTTTCCTCGCGACTGCCTTATGGTTTCTTTTTCTTTTCTCATCTAGGAAAAGGAGACGCTGTATATGGTGCCAGTGAAGATAACCTTGTGTTACTTGCCCCTGGTAGGTGTTTTATTAAACTATTTGCCTAATAAATTTACTTCTTAAAATAATTACATGATTTTAAATTTTGCGGGAAGGTCTGTCATGATGTGAAATTAATTATGCAAAGTTTAGTCCTTTGTAATTAGTTGCGCATAAGTTTAATTATAAGAAGGCGTGTATGGGATAAATCCTTTTCCCCTACACACTCCCCCCCTCCCCCACACCCTATCCCTCTCTCTCAACCGCTTGGTTAGGCCGTGCCGTACCTAGACTCTCTCTTTGTTGTCACTAGCACCTTTTCCACACCATTATAATCTATTGTTTGTAATTGGGAAGGGCTATGGTGTCCAGTATTGCACGCCAGGGGTATAGGGTCGTCTCAACCGTCGATCGGTCATGATAGCAAAATGAGACAAGCACTTAATTGCAATGAAACATCTGGTTTAGCTGGCCAGTTTCCTGGCAAGTGGCATCTACGCATGCTACATCTACTTGGAGTCAAAGAAGAGAGATGGGTGCCAGGTAGATTGTGGTTATCAAGTAGGAAGTTGGTGCAATGTTTCATATGTTGTAGCTTGGCTAGCTTGTGGTTATCAAGTAGGAAGTTGGTGCAATGTTTCATATGTTGTAGCTTGGCTAGCTTGTGGTTATCAAGTAGGAAGTTGGTGCAATGTTTCATATGTTGTAGCTTGGCTAGCTTGTGGTTATCAAGTAGGAAGTTGGTGCAATGTTTCATATGTTGGAGCTTTGCTAGCTTGTGGTGTTCAAGTAGGAAGTTGGTGCAATGTTTCATATGTTGGAGCTTTGCTAGCTTGTGGTGTTCAAGTAGGAAGTTGGTGCAATGTTTCATATGTTGGAGCTTTGCTAGCTTGTGGTGATCAAGTAGGAAGTTGGTGCAATGTTTCATATGTTGGAGCTTTGCTAGCTTGTGGTGTTCAAGTAGGAAGTTGGTGCAATGTTTCATATGTTGTAGCTTGGCTAGCTTGTGGTGTTCAAGTAGGAAGTTGGTGCAATGTTTCATATGTTGGAGCTTGGCTAGCTTGTGGTGTTCAAGTAGGAAGTTGGTGCAATGTTTCATATGTTGGAGCTTTGCTAGCTTGTGGTGTTCAAGTAGGAAGTTGGTGCAATGTTTCATATGTTGTAGCCTGGCTAGCTTGTGGTGTTCAAGTAGGAAGTTGGTGCAATGTTTCATATGTTGGAGCTTGGCTAGCTTGTGGTGTTCAAGTAGGAAGTTGGTGCAATGTTTCATATGTTGTAGCTTGGCTAGCTTGTGGTGTTCAAGTAGGAAGTTGGTGCAATGTTTCATATGTTGGAGCTTTGCTAGCTTGTGGTGTTCAAGTAGGAAGTTGGTGCAATGTTTCATATGTTGGAGCTTTGCTAGGTTGTGGTGTTTAAGTAGGAAGTTGGTGCAATGTTTCATATGTTGGAGCTTTGCTAGCTTGTGGTATTCAAGTAGGAAGTTGGTGCAATGTTTCATATGATTGGTGCAAAGTCTACAGTCCTGCTGTATTATATAATCGTAGTATATGAAATTACATCATTTATTATTATTTATATTTTATTAATATTTTTCATGTGGGAGTGGGTCGTCTAAAACATTTTAGGGCTTAATACCTATCAGGGTATGGAGACGGGAGGGGCGTTGGGGAGGGGTGGTGTATGACATTTAGAAAAGTGTTTAAAGAAACTACACTTACAAACACTGATTTAATTTACATTTTTATTCAACTGTAATCATAGTTTCTAATATTGCCTACTTGCTTATGTTTTTTTAAAACGTGAATAAATAATAGGTATACAAATTAAAAAATCAATAACAACATATAGCATTAAAGAAAAGAGAGATTAACACTATTGACTAGATCTAAATAAACTATTGACTTTCTCTATGATATATGTACGCTTTTTATCTGACTTGGCACCGGCCTTCGTTTTCGCCGTCAATCTTTTGGCAGGCAGTGCCCGAAGGGCAGTCACAAGGAAAGTTATACGTAGAGCCAACTTTAGTGTAACAGACTGATTCTAAACCTTCACACATTACCTGAAAAATGTCAAATAAAATGTTAATGGAAGTTTATTTAAAAATAAATTAAATCATGTCATTTATTATATGATGCTTATTATGGAAGAATCGGGATAACTGGTTCACTTGTAGCCCAAGTGTCGTTCACTCCTTTATTGTCAAATGACATTTTATACAGTATCGCACACTATTTTAAAAGCATGTTACAATTACCCAACAAATTCAATCTTTTTTATTACACCTGTAACACCTAAGCTAGTTTTTCCAACGGTTCATTACTAGCGAATATTCACAACTGACAAGATTAACACCAATATTCAAATCAGTAAACCTAGAAACATTATAGGACAGAAGGGTGTCACAATTCTGGATTTAATCGTGACGATTAGCACTTAGATAGATAGCAGTGTATAACTAGAACCTTAGACTAGCTTAAGTTTAGCTAGAATAGAGAGAAGGTTAGTCTGACGTCACTATCTCTCCCTCCCTTACGCAATTACATCCCCCCATCACTCTTTCTCACCTGGTTCTCTACCCTTCACTATACTCTCGTACTACGCCCAAATTCAGAGTCTACTGACTAATACGATTCAACTTGGTACTACATCTTGGTTGAATGGGTACGAATGTGTTAGAATGTATATATTTTATCCTATGCTATATTAATGTATTCATATCATGTCTTAATGTATTTATATATTGTGCTATTTTAACGCATGTGTAGACAGTCATTATTCGATCCCTCACTCACCCCCTCCTCTTCGCGTCCCGG
>CASBPS010000102.1:0-90487 GCA_949126835.1 Anisus vortex | reverse complement strand
CTTTAAACATAAAAGTGACTAAATATTCACTTTAAACATAAAAAAGACTAAATATTCACTTAAAACATAAAAATGACTTAATATTCACACTTTAAACATAAAAGTGACTAAATATTCACTTTAAACATAAAAATTACTAAATATTTACTTTAAACATAAAAGTGACTAAATATATTTATTTTAAACAAAAAAGTGACTAAATATTTACTTTAAACATAAAAAAGACTAAATATTCACTTTAACAGTTAAAATGACTAAATATGCACTTTAAACATAAAAGTGACTAAATATATTTACTTTAAACAAAAAAGTGACTAAATATTCACTTTAAACATAAAAAAGACTAAATATTCACTTTTAACATAAAAGTGACTAAATATCCACTTTAAACATAAAAGTGACTAAATATTCACTTTAAACATAAAAGTGACTAAATATTCACTTTAAACATGAAAGTGACTAAATATTCACTTTAAACATAAAAGTGACTAAATATTCACTTTAAACTTAAAATTGACTAAATATTCACTTTAAACATAAAAGTGACTAAATATTCACACTTGAAACATAAAAGTGACTAAATATTCACTTTAAACATAAAAGTGACTAAATATTCACTTTAAACATAAAAGTGACTAAATATCACACTTTAAACATAAAAGTGACTAAATATTCACTTTAAACATAAAAGTTACTAAATATTCACTTTAAACATAAAAGTGTCTAAATATTTACTTTAAACATAAAAGTGTCTAAATATTTACTTTAAACATAAAAGTGACCAAATGTTCACACTTTAAAGATAAAAATGAATAAATATATTTACTTTAAACATAAAAAAGACTAAATATTCACTTTAAACATAAAAGTGACTAAATATTCTTTTTAAACATAAAAGTGACTAAATATTCACTTTAACATAAAAGTGACTAAATATTCACTTTAAACATAAAAATGACTAAGTATTCACACTTTAAACATAAAAGTGACTAAATATTCACATTTCAAAGATGAAAGTGATTAAATATTCACTTTAAACATAAAATTGACTAAATATTCACTTTAAACATAAAAATGACTTAATATTCACACTTTAAACATAAAAGTGACTAAATATTCACTTTAAAGAAAAGTGACTAAATATTAATTTTAAACATAAAAGTGACTAAATATTCACTTTAAAGAAAAGTGACTAAATATTCACTTTAAACATAAAAGTGACTAAATATTTACTTTAAACATAAAAGTGACTAAATATTCACTTTAAACATAAAAGTGACTAAATATTCACTTTAAACATAAAAGTGACTAAATATTCACTTTAAACATAAAATTGACTAAATATTCACTTTAAACATAAAAATGGCTTAATATTCACACTTTAAACATAAAAGTGACTAAATATTCACTTTAAACATAAAAGTGACTAAATATTCACTTTAAACTTAAAAGTGACTAAATATTCACTTTAAACATAAAATTGACTAAATATTCACTTTAAACATAAAAATGACTTAATATTCACACTTTAAACATAAAAGTGACTAAATATTTACTTTAAACATAAAAGTGACTAAGTATCACACTTTAAACATAAAAGTGACTAAATATTCACTTTAAACATAAAAGTGACTAAATATTCACTTTAAACATAAAAATGACTAAATATTCACTTAAAACATAAAAGTCACTAAATATTCACACTTTAAACATAAAAGTGACTAAATATTCACTTTAAACATAAAAGTGACTAAATATTCACTTTAAACATAAAAATGGCTTAATATTCACACTTTAAACATAAAAGTGACTAAATATTCACTTTAAACAGAAAAATGACTAAATATTCACTTTAAACATAAAAGTGACTAAATATATTTACTTTAAACAAAAAAGTGACTAAATATTTACTTTAAACATAAAAGTGACTAAATATTCACACTTTAAACATAAAAAAGACTAAATATTCACTTTAAACATAAAAGTGACTAAATATTCACTTTAAACATAAAAGTGACTAAATATTCACTTTAAACATAAAAGTGACTAAATATTCACTTTAAACATAAAAGTGACTAAATATTCACTTTAAACATAAAAGTGACTAAATATTCACTTTAAACTTAAAAGTGACTAAATATTCACACTTTAAACATAAAATTGACTAAATATTCACTTTAAACAGAAAAATGACTAAATATTCACTTTAAACATAAAAGTGACTAAATATATTTACTTTAAACAAAAAAGTGACTAAATATTTACTTTAAACATAAAAGTGACTAAATATTCACACTTTAAACATAAAAAAGACTAAATATTCACTTTTACCCTAAAAGTGACTAAATATTCACTTTAAACATAAAAGTGACTAAATATTCACTTTAAACATAAAAATGACTTAATATTCACACTTGAAACATAAAAGTGACTAAATATTCACTTTAAACATAAAAGTGACTAAATATTCACTTTAAACATAAAAGTGACTAAATATCACACTTTAAACATAAAAGTGACTAAATATTCACTTTAAACATAAAAGTGACTAAATGTTCACACTTTAAAGATAAAAGTGAATAAATATTCACTTTAATCATAAAAGTGACTAAATATTCACTTTAAACATAAAAGTGACTAAATATTCACTTTAAACAGAAAAATGACTAAATATTCACTTTAAACATAAAAGTGACTAAATATTCACACTTTAAACATAAAATTGACTAAATATTCACTTTAAACATAAAAGTGACTAAATATCACACTTTAAACATAAAAGTGACTAAATATTCACTTTAAACATAAAAATGACTAAATATTCACTTTAAACATAAAAGTGACTAAATATTCACACTTTAAAGATAAAAGTGACTAAATATTCACTTTAAACATAAAAGTGACTAAATATTCACTTTAAGCATAAAAGTGACTAAATATTCACTTTAAACATAAAAGTGACTAAATATTCACTTTAAACATAAAAGTGACTAAATATTCACTTTAAACATAAAATTGACTAAATATTCACTTTAAACATAAAAATGACTAAATATTCACACTTTAAACATAAAAGTGACTAAATATTCACTTTAAACTTAAAAGTGACTAAATATTCACTTTAAACATAAAAATGACTTAATATTCACACTTTAAACATAAAAGTGACTAAATATTCACTTTAAACATAAAAATGACTTAATATTCACACTTTAAACATAAAAGTGACTAAATATTCACTTTAAACATAAAATTACTAAATATTCACTTTAAACATAAAAATGACTTAATATTCACACTTTAAACATAAAAGTGACTAAATATTCACTTTAAACATAAAAATTACTAAATATTCACTTTAAACATAAAAGTGACAAAATATTCACACTTTAAACATAAAATTGACTAAATATTCACTTTAAACAGAAAAATGACTAAATATTCACTTTAAACATAAAAGTGACTAAATATTCACTTTAAACATAAAAGTGACTAAATATTCACTTTAAACTTAAAAGTGACTAAATATTCACACTTTAAACATAAAATTGACTAAATATTCACTTTAAACAGAAAAATGACTAAATATTCACTTTAAACATCAAAGTGACTAAATATATTTACTTTAAACAAAAAAGTGACTAAATATTTACTTTAAACATAAAAGTGACTAAATATTCACACTTTAAACATAAAAAAGACTAAATATTCACTTTTACCCTAAAAGTGACTAAATATTCACTTTAAACATAAAGTGACTAAATATTCACTTTAAACATAAAAGTGACTAAATATTCACTTTAAACATAAAAGTGACTAAATATTCACTTTAAACATAAAAGTGACTAAATATTCACTTTAAACATAAAAGTGACTAAATAATCACTTTAAACTTAAAATTGACTAAATATTCACTTTAAACATAAAAATGACTTAATATTCACACTTTAAACATAAAAGTGACTAAATATTCACTTTAAACATAAAAGTGACTAAATATTCACTTTAAACATAAAAAAGACTAAATATTCACTTAAAACATAAAAATGACTTAATATTCACACTTTAAACATAAAAGTGACTAAATATTCACTTTAAACATAAAAATTACTAAATATTTACTTTAAACATAAAAGTGACTAAATATATTTACTTTAAACAAAAAAGTGACTAAATATTTACTTTAAACATAAAAAAGACTAAATATTCACTTTAAACAGTTAAAATGACTAAATATTCACTTTAAACATAAAAGTGACTAAATATATTTACTTTAAACAAAAAAGTGACTAAATATTCACTTTAAACATAAAAAAGACTAAATATTCACTTTTAACATAAAAGTGACTAAATATCCACTTTAAACATAAAAGTGACTAAATATTCACTTTAAACATAAAAGTGACTAAATATTCACTTTAAACATGAAAGTGACTAAATATTCACTTTAAACATAAAAGTGACTAAATATTCACTTTAAACTTAAAATTGACTAAATATTCACTTTAAACATAAAAGTGACTAAATATTCACACTTGAAACATAAAAGTGACTAAATATTCACTTTAAACATAAAAGTGACTAAATATTCACTTTAAACATAAAAGTGACTAAATATCACACTTTAAACATAAAAGTGACTAAATATTCACTTTAAACATAAAAGTTACTAAATATTCACTTTAAACATAAAAGTGTCTAAATATTTACTTTAAACATAAAAGTGTCTAAATATTTACTTTAAACATAAAAGTGACCAAATGTTCACACTTTAAAGATAAAAATGAATAAATATATTTACTTTAAACATAAAAAAGACTAAATATTCACTTTAAACATAAAAGTGACTAAATATTCTTTTTAAACATAAAAGTGACTAAATATTCACTTTAAACATAAAAGTGACTAAATATTCACTTTAAACATAAAAATGACTAAGTATTCACACTTTAAACATAAAAGTGACTAAATATTCACATTTCAAAGATGAAAGTGATTAAATATTCACTTTAAACATAAAATTGACTAAATATTCACTTTAAACATAAAAATGACTTAATATTCACACTTTAAACATAAAAGTGACTAAATATTCACTTTAAAGAAAAGTGACTAAATATTAACTTTAAACATAAAAGTGACTAAATATTCACTTTAAAGAAAAGTGACTAAATATTCACTTTAAACATAAAAGTGACTAAATATTTACTTTAAACATAAAAGTGACTAAATATTCACTTTAAACATAAAAGTGACTAAATATTCACTTTAAACATAAAAGTGACTAAATATTCACTTTAAACATAAAATTGACTAAATATTCACTTTAAACATAAAAATGGCTTAATATTCACACTTTAAACATAAAAGTGACTAAATATTCACTTTAAACATAAAAGTGACTAAATATTCACTTTAAACTTAAAAGTGACTAAATATTCACTTTAAACATAAAATTGACTAAATATTCACTTTAAACATAAAAATGACTTAATATTCACACTTTAAACATAAAAGTGACTAAATATTTACTTTAAACATAAAAGTGACTAAGTATCACACTTTAAACATAAAAGTGACTAAATATTCACTTTAAACATAAAAGTGACTAAATATTCACTTTAAACATAAAAATGACTAAATATTCACTTAAAACATAAAAGTCACTAAATATTCACACTTTAAACATAAAAGTGACTAAATATTCACTTTAAACATAAAAGTGACTAAATATTCACTTTAAACATAAAAGTGACTAAATATTCACACTTTAAACATAAAATTGACTAAATATTCACTTTAAACAGAAAAATGACTAAATATTCACTTTAAACATAAAAGTGACTAAATATATTTACTTTAAACAAAAAAGTGACTAAATATTTACTTTAAACATAAAAGTGACTAAATATTCACACTTTAAACATAAAAAAGACTAAATATTCACTTTAAACATAAAAGTGACTAAATATTCACTTTAAACATAAAAGTGACTAAATATTCACTTTAAACATAAAAGTGACTAAATATTCACTTTAAACATAAAAGTGACTAAATATTCACTTTAAACATAAAAGTGACTAAATATTCACTTTAAACTTAAAAGTGACTAAATATTAACACTTTAAACATAAAAGTGACTAAATATTCACTTTAAACATAAAAGTTACTAAATATTCACTTTAAACATAAAAGTGTCTAAATATTTACTTTAAACATAAAAGTGTCTAAATATTTACTTTAAACATAAAAGTGACCAAATGTTCACACTTTAAAGATAAAAATGAATAAATATATTTACTTTAAACATAAAAAAGACTAAATATTCACTTTAAACATAAAAGTGACTAAATATTCTTTTTAAACATAAAAGTGACTAAATATTCACTTTAAACATAAAAGTGACTAAATATTCACTTTAAACATAAAAATGACTAAGTATTCACACTTTAAACATAAAAGTGACTAAATATTCACATTTCAAAGATGAAAGTGATTAAATATTCACTTTAAACATAAAATTGACTAAATATTCACTTTAAACATAAAAATGACTTAATATTCACACTTTAAACATAAAAGTGACTAAATATTCACTTTAAAGAAAAGTGACTAAATATTAACTTTAAACATAAAAGTGACTAAATATTCACTTTAAAGAAAAGTGACTAAATATTCACTTTAAACATAAAAGTGACTAAATATTTACTTTAAACATAAAAGTGACTAAATATTCACTTTAAACATAAAAGTGACTAAATATTCACTTTAAACATAAAAGTGACTAAATATTCACTTTAAACATAAAATTGACTAAATATTCACTTTAAACATAAAAATGGCTTAATATTCACACTTTAAACATAAAAGTGACTAAATATTCACTTTAAACATAAAAGTGACTAAATATTCACTTTAAACTTAAAAGTGACTAAATATTCACTTTAAACATAAAATTGACTAAATATTCACTTTAAACATAAAAATGACTTAATATTCACACTTTAAACATAAAAGTGACTAAATATTTACTTTAAACATAAAAGTGACTAAGTATCACACTTTAAACATAAAAGTGACTAAATATTCACTTTAAACATAAAAGTGACTAAATATTCACTTTAAACATAAAAATGACTAAATATTCACTTAAAACATAAAAGTCACTAAATATTCACACTTTAAACATAAAAGTGACTAAATATTCACTTTAAACATAAAAGTGACTAAATATTCACTTTAAACATAAAAGTGACTAAATATTCACACTTTAAACATAAAATTGACTAAATATTCACTTTAAACAGAAAAATGACTAAATATTCACTTTAAACATAAAAGTGACTAAATATATTTACTTTAAACAAAAAAGTGACTAAATATTTACTTTAAACATAAAAGTGACTAAATATTCACACTTTAAACATAAAAAAGACTAAATATTCACTTTAAACATAAAAGTGACTAAATATTCACTTTAAACATAAAAGTGACTAAATATTCACTTTAAACATAAAAGTGACTAAATATTCACTTTAAACATAAAAGTGACTAAATATTCACTTTAAACATAAAAGTGACTAAATATTCACTTTAAACTTAAAAGTGACTAAATATTCACACTTTAAACATAAAATTGACTAAATATTCACTTTAAACAGAAAAATGACTAAATATTCACTTTAAACATAAAAGTGACTAAATATATTTACTTTAAACAAAAAAGTGACTAAATATTTACTTTAAACATAAAAGTGACTAAATATTCACACTTTAAACATAAAAAAGACTAAATATTCACTTTTACCCTAAAAGTGACTAAATATTCACTTTAAACATAAAAGTGACTAAATATTCACTTTAAACATAAAAGTGACTAAATATTCACTTTAAACATAAAAGTGACTAAATATTCACTTTAAACATAAAAGTGACTAAATATTCACTTTAAACATAAAAGTGACTAAATAATAACTTTAAACTTAAAATTGACTAAATATTCACTTTAAACATAAAAATGACTTAATATTCACACTTTAAACATAAAAGTGACTAAATATTCACTTTAAACATAAAAGTGACTAAATATTCACTTTAAACATAAAAAAGACTAAATATTCACTTTAAACATAAAATTGACTAAATATTCACTTTAAACATAAAAATGACTTAATATTCACACTTTAAACATAAAAGTGACTAAATATTCACTTTAAACATAAAAATGACTAAATATTCACTTTAAACATAAAATTGACTAAATATTCACTTAAAACATAAAAATGACTTAATATTCACACTTTAAACACAAAAGTGACTAAATATTCACTTTAAACAAAAAAATAACTAAATATTTACTTTAAACATAAAAGTGACTAAATATATTTACATTAAACAAAAAAGTGACTAAATATTTACTTTAAACATAAAAAAGACTAAATATTCACTTTAAACAGAAAAATGACTAAATATTCACTTTAAACATAAAAGTGACTAAATATATTTACTTTAAACAAAAAAGTGACTAAATATTCACTTTAAACATAAAAAAGACTAAATATTCACTTTTAACATAAAAGTGACTAAATATCCACTTTAAACATAAAAGTGACTAAATATTCACTTTAAACATGAAAGTGACTAAATATTCACTTTAAACATAAAAGTGACTAAATATTCACTTTAAACTTAAAATTGACTAAATATTCACTTTAAACATAAAAATGACTTAATATTCACACTTTAAACATAAAAGTGACTAAATATTCACTTTAAACATAAAAGTTACTAAATATTCACTTTAAACATAAAAGTGTCTAAATATTTACTTTAAACATAAAAGTGTCTAAATATTTACTTTAAACATAAAAGTGACTAAATGTTCACACTTTAAAGATAAAAATGAATAAATATATTTACTTTAAACATAAAAAAGACTAAATATTCACTTTAAACATAAAAGTGACTAAATATTCTTTTTAAACATAAAAGTGACTAAATATTTACTTTAAACATAAAAGTGACTAAATATTCACTTTAAACATAAAAATGACTAAGTATTCACACTTTAAACATAAAAGTGACTAAATATTCACATTTTAAAGATGAAAGTGATTAAATATTCACTTTAAACATAAAATTGACTAAATATTCACTTTAAACATAAAAATGACTTAATATTCACACTTTAAACATAAAAGTGACTAAATATTCACTTTAAAGAAAAGTGACTAAATATTAACTTTAAACATAAAAGTGACTAAATATTCACTTTAAAGAAAAGTGACTAAATATTCACTTTAAACATAAAAGTGACTAAATATTTACTTTAAACATAAAAGTGACTAAATATTCACTTTAAACATAAAAGTGACTAAATATTCACTTTAAACATAAAAGTGACTAAATATTCACTTTAAACATAAAATTGACTAAATATTCACTTTAAACATAAAAATGGCTTAATATTCACACTTTAAACATAAAAGTGACTAAATATTCACTTTAAACATAAAAGTGACTAAATATTCACTTTAAACATAAAAGTGACTAAATATTCACTTTAAACATAAAATTGACTAAATATTCACTTTAAACATAAAAATGACTTAATATTCACACTTTAAACATAAAAGTGACTAAATATTTACTTTAAACATAAAAGTGACTAAGTATCACACTTTAAACATAAAAGTGACTAAATATTCACTTTAAACATAAAAGTGACTAAATATTCACTTTAAACATAAAAGTGACTAAATATTCACTTTAAACATAAAAATGACTAAATATTCACTTTAAACATAAAAGTCACTAAATATTCACACTTTAAACATAAAAGTGACTAAATATTCACTTTAAACATAAAAGTGACTAAATATTCACTTTAAACATAAAAGTGACTAAATATTCACACTTTAAACATAAAAGTGACTAAATATTCACTTTAAACATAAAAGTGACTAAATATTCACTTTTAACATAAAAGTGAATAAATATTCACTTTAAACATAAAAGTGACTAAATATTCACTTTAAACATAAAAGTGACTAAATATTCACTTTAAACATAAAAGTGACTAAATGTTCACACTTTAAACATAAAAGTGACTAAATATATTTACTTTAAACATAAAAAAGACTAAATATTCAATTTAAACATAAAAGTGACTAAATAGTCACTTTAAACATAAATATGACTAAATATTCACTTTAAACATAAAAGTGACTAAATATTCACTTTAAAAATAAAAGTGACTAAATATTCACTTTAAACATAAAAGTGACTAAATATTCACTTTAAACATAAAATTGACTAAATATTCACTTTAAACATAAAAATGACTTAATATTCACACTTTAAACATAAAAGTGACTAAATATTTACTTTAAACATAAAAGTGACTAAGTATCACACTTTAATCATAAAAGTGACTAAATATTCACTTTAAACATAAAAGTGACTAAATATTCACTTTAAACATAAAAGTGACTAAATATTCACTTTAAACATAAAAATGACTAAATATTCACTTTAAACATAAAAGTGACTAAATATTCACACTTTAAACATAAAAGTGTTTAAATATTCACTTTAAACATAAAAGTGACTAAATATTCACTTTAAACATAAAAGTGACTAAATATATTTACACTTTAAACATGAAAGGGACTAAATATACACTTTAAACATAAAAGTGACTAAATATTCACTTTAAACATAAAAGTGACTAAATATCACACTTTAAACATAAAAGTGACCAAATATTCACTTTAAACATAAAAGTGACTAAATGTTCACACTTTAAAGATAAAAGTGACTAAATATTCACTTTAAACATAAAAGTGACTAAATATTCACTTTAAACATAAAATTGACTAAATATTCACTTTAAACATAAAAATGACTTAATATTCACACTTTAAACATAAAGGTGACTAAATATTCACTTTAAACATAAAAATGACTAAATATTCACTTTAAACATAAAATTGACTAAATATTCAATTTAAACATAAAAATGACTTAATATTCACACTTTAAACATAAAAGTGACTAAATATTCACTTTAAACATAAAAATGACTAAATATTCACTTTAAACATAAAAGTGACTAAATATTCACTTTAAACATAAAAGTGACTAAATATTCACTTTAAACATAAAAGTGACTAAATATTCACTTTAAACATAAAAGTGACTAAATATTCACTTTAAACATAAAAGTGACTAAATATTCACTTTAAACTTAAAAGTGTCTAAATATTCACACTTTAAACATAAAATTGACTAAATATTCACTTTAAACAGAAAAATGACTAAATATTCACTTTAAACATAAAAGTGACTAAATATATTTACTTTAAACAAAAAAGTGACTAAATATTTACTTTAAACATAAAAGTGACTAAATATTCACACTTTAAACATAAAAAAGACTAAATATTCACTTTTACCCTAAAAGTGACTAAATATTCACTTTAAACATAAAAGTGACTAAATATTCACTTTAAACATAAAAGTGACTAAATATTCACTTTAAACATAAAAGTGACTAAATATTCACTTTAAACATAAAAGTGACTAAATATTCACTTTAAACATAAAAGTGACTAAATAATCACTTTAAACTTAAAATTGACTAAATATTCACTTTAAACATAAAAATGACTTAATATTCACACTTTAAACATAAAAGTGACTAAATATTCACTTTAAACATAAAATTGACTAAATATTCACTTTAAACATAAAAATGGCTTAATATTCACACTTTAAACATAAAAGTGACTAAATATTCACTTTAAACATAAAAGTGACTAAATATTCACTTTAAACATAAAAGTGACTAAATATTCACTTTAAACATAAAATTGACTAAATATTCACTTTAAACATAAAAATGACTTAATATTCACACTTTAAACATAAAAGTGACTAAATATTTACTTTAAACATAAAAGTGACTAGGTATCACACTTTAAACATAAAAGTGACTAAATATTCACTTTAAACATAAAAGTGACTAAATATTCACTTTAAACATAAAAGTGACTAAATATTCACTTTAAACATAAAAATGACTAAATATTCACTTTAAACATAAAAGTCACTAAATATTCACAATTTAAACATAAAAGTAACTAAATATTCACTTTAAACATAAAAGTGACTAAATATTCACTTTTAACATAAAAGTGACTAAATATTCACTTTAAACATAAAAGTGACTAAATATTCACTTTAAACATAAAAGTGACTAAATGTTCACACTTTAAACATAAAAGTGACTAAATATATTTACTTTAAACATAAAAAAATACTAAATATTCAATTTAAACATAAAAGTGACTAAATATTCACTTTAAACATAAATATGACTAAATATTCACTTTAAAAATAAAAGTGACTAAATATTCACTTTAAAAATAAAAGTGACTAAATATTCACTTTAAACATAAAAGTGACTAAATATTCACTTTAAACATAAAATTGACTAAATATTCACTTTAAACATAAAAATGACTTAATATTCACACTTTAAACATAAAAGTGACTAAATATTTACTTTAAACATAAAAGTGACTAAGTATCACACTTTAATCATAAAAGTGACTAAATATTCACTTTAAACATAAAAGTGACTAAATATTCACTTTAAACATAAAAGTGACTAAATATTCACTTTAAACATAAAAATGACTAAATATTCACTTTAAACATAAAAGTGACTAAATATTCACACTTTAAACATAAAAGTGTTTAAATATTCACTTTAAACATAAAAGTGACTAAATATTCACTTTAAACATAAAAGTGACTAAATATATTTACACTTTAAACATGAAAGGGACTAAATATACACTTTAAACATAAAAGTGACTAAATATTCGCTTTAAACATAAAAGTGACTAAATATCACACTTTAAACATAAAAGTGACCAAATATTCACTTTAAACATAAAAGTGACTAAATGTTCACACTGTAAAGATAAAAGTGACTAAATATTCACTTTAAACATAAAAGTGACTAAATATTCACTTTAAACATAAAATTGACTAAATATTCACTTTAAACATAAAAATGACTTAATATTCACACTTTAAACATAAAGGTGACTAAATATTCACTTTAAACATAAAAATGACTAAATATTCACTTTAAACATAAAATTGACTAAATATTCAATTTAAACATAAAAATGACTTAATATTCACACTTTAAACATAAAAGTGACTAAATATTCACTTTAAACATAAAAATGACTAAATATTCACTTTAAACATAAAAGTGACTAAATATTCACTTTAAACATAAAAGTGACTAAATATTCACTTTAAACATAAAAGTGACTAAATATTCACTTTAAACATAAAAAGACTAAATATTCACTTTAAACATAAAAGTGACTAAATATTCACTTTAAACTTAAAAGTGACTAAATATTCACACTTTAAACATAAAATTGACTAAATATTCACTTTAAACAGAAAAATGACTAAATATTCACTTTAAACATAAAAGTGACTAAATATATTTACTTTAAACAAAAAAGTGACTAAATATTTACTTTAAACATAAAAGTGACTAAATATTCACACTTTAAACATAAAAAAGACTAAATATTCACTTTTACCCTAAAAGTGACTAAATATTCACTTTAAACATAAAAGTGACTAAATATTCACTTTAAACATAAAAGTGACTAAATATTCACTTTAAACATAAAAGTGACTAAATATTCACTTTAAACATAAAAGTGACTAAATATTCACTTTAAACATAAAAGTGACTAAATAATCACTTTAAACTTAAAATTGACTAAATATTCACTTTAAACATAAAAATGACTTAATATTCACACTTTAAACATAAAAGTGACTAAATATTCACTTTAAACATAAAAGTGACTAAATATTCACTTTAAACATAAAAAAGACTAAATATTCACTTTAAACATAAAATTGACTAAATATTCACTTTAAACATAAAAATGACTTAATATTCACACTTTAAACATAAAAGTGACTAAATATTCACTTTAAACATAAATATGACTAAATATTCACTTTAAACATAAAATTGACTAAATATTCACTTAAAACATAAAAATGACTTAATATTCACACTTTAAACATAAAAGTGACTAAATATTCACTTTAAACATAAAAATTACTAAATATTTACTTTAAACATAAAAGTGACTAAATATATTTACTTTAAACAAAAAAGTGACTAAATATTTACTTTAAACATAAAAAAGACTAAATATTCACTTTAAACAGAAAAATGACTAAATATTCACTTTAAACATAAAAGTGACTAAATATATTTACTTTAAACAAAAAAGTGACTAAATATTCACTTTAAACATAAAAAAGACTAAATATTCACTTTTAACATAAAAGTGACTAAATATCCACTTTAAACATAAAAGTGACTAAATATTCACTTTAAACATAAAAGTGACTAAATATTCACTTTAAACATGAAAGTGACTAAATATTCACTTTAAACATAAAAGTGACTAAATATTCACTTTAAACTTAAAATTGACTAAATATTTACTTTAAACATAAAAATGACTTAATATTCACACTTGAAACATAAAAGTGACTAAATATTCACTTTAAACATAAAAGTGACTAAATATTCACTTTAAACATAAAAGTGACTAAATATCACACTTTAAACATAAAAGTGACTAAATATTCACTTTAAACATAAAAGTGACTAAATGTTCACACTTTAAAGATAAAAGTGAATAAATATTCACTTTAAACATAAAAGTGACTAAATATCACACTTTAAACATAAAAGTGACTAAATATTCACTTTAAACAGAAAAATGACTAAATATTCAATTTAAACATAAAAGTGACTAAATATTCACACTTTAAAGATAAAAGTGACTAAATATTCACTTTAAACATAAAAGTGACTAAATATTCACTTTAAGCATAAAAGTGACTAAATATTCACTTTAAACATAAAAGTGACTAAATATTCACTTTAAACATAAAAGTGACTAAATATTCACTTTAAACATAAAATTGACTAAATATTCACTTTAAACATAAAAATGACTAAATATTCACACTTTAAACATAAAAGTGACTAAATATTCACTTTAAACATAAAAGTGACTAAATATTCACTTTAAACATAAAAATGACTTAATATTCACACTTTAAACATAAAAGTGACTAAATATTCACTTAAAACATAAAAATGACTTAATATTCACACTTTAAACATAAAAGTGACTAAATATTCACTTTAAACATAAAAATTACTAAATATTTACTTTAAACATAAAAGTGACTAAATATATTTACTGTAAACATAAAAAAGACTAAATATTCACTTTAAACAGAAAAAAGACTAAATATTCACTTTAAACATAAAAGTGACTAAATATATTTACTTTAAACAAAAAAGTGACAAAATATCCACTTTAAACATAAAAAAGACTAAATATTCAATTTTAACATAGAAGTGACTAAATATCCACTTTAAACATAAAAGTGACTAAATATTCACTTTAAACATAAAAGTGACTAAATATTCACTTTAAACATGAAAGTGACTAAATATTCACTTTAAACATAAAAGTGACTAAATATTCACTTTAAACTTAAAATTGACTAAATATTCACTTTAAACATAAAAATGACTTAATATTCACACTTGAAACATAAAAGTGACTAAATATTCACTTTAAACATAAAAGTGACTAAATATTCACTTTAAACATAAAAGTGACTAAATATCACACTTTAAACATAAAAGTGACTAAATATTCACTTTAAACATAAAAGTGACTAAATGTTCACACTTTAAAGATAAAAGTGAATAAATATTCACTTTAATCATAAAAGTGACTAAATATTCACTTTAAACATAAAAGTGACTAAATATTCACTTTAAACAGAAAAATGACTAAATATTCACTTTAAACATAAAAGTGACTAAATATTCACACTTTAAACATAAAATTGACTAAATATTCACTTTAAACATAAAAGTGACTAAATATCACACTTTAAACATAAAAGTGACTAAATATTCACTTTAAACATAAAAATGACTAAATATTCACTTTAAACATAAAAGTGACTAAATATTCACACTTTAAAGATAAAAGTGACTAAATATTCACTTTAAACATAAAAGTGACTAAATATTCACTTTAAGCATAAAAGTGACTAAATATTCACTTTAAACATAAAAGTGACTAAATATTCACTTTAAACATAAAAGTGACTAAATATTCACTTTAAACATAAAATTGACTAAATATTCACTTTAAACATAAAAATGACTAAATATTCACACTTTAAACATAAAAGTGACTAAATATTCACTTTAAACTTAAAAGTGACTAAATATTCACTTTAAACATAAAAATGACTTAATATTCACACTTTAAACATAAAAGTGACTAAATATTCACTTTAAAACATAAAAATGACTTAATATTCACACTTTAAACATAAAAGTGACTAAATATTCACTTTAAACATAAAAATTACTAAATATTCACTTTAAACATAAAAATGACTTAATATTCACACTTTAAACATAAAAGTGACTAAATATTCACTTTAAACATAAAAATTACTAAATATTCACTTTAAACATAAAAGTGACAAAATATTCACACTTTAAACATAAAATTGACTAAATATTCACTTTAAACAGAAAAATGACTAAATATTCACTTTAAACATAAAAGTGACTAAATATTCACTTTAAACATAAAAGTGACTAAATATTCACTTTAAACTTAAAAGTGACTAAATATTCACACTTTAAACATAAAATTGACTAAATATTCACTTTAAACAGAAAAATGACTAAATATTCACTTTAAACATAAAAGTGACTAAATATATTTACTTTTAACAAAAAAGTGACTAAATATTTACTTTAAACATAAAAGTGACTAAATATTCACACTTTAAACATAAAAAAGACTAAATATTCACTTTTACCCTAAAAGTGACTAAATATTCACTTTAAACATAAAAGTGACTAAATATTCACTTTAAACATAAAAGTGACTAAATATTCACTTTAAACATAAAAGTGACTAAATATTCACTTTAAACATAAAAGTGACTAAATATTCACTTTAAACATAAAAGTGACTCAATAATCACTTTAAACTTAAAATTGACTAAATATTCACTTTAAACATAAAAATGACTTAATATTCACACTTTAAACATAAAAGTGACTAAATATTCACTTTAAACATAAAAGTGACTAAATATTCACTTTAAACATAAAAAAGACTAAATATTCACTTTAAACATAAAATTGACTAAATATTCACTTTAAACATAAAAATGACTTAATATTCACACTTTAAACATAAAAGTGACTAAATATTCACTTTAAACATAAAAATGACTAAATATTCACTTTAAACATAAAATTGACTAAATATTCACTTAAAACATAAAAATGACTTAATATTCACACTTTAAACATAAAAGTGACTAAATATTCACTTTAAACATAAAAATTACTAAATATTTACTTTAAACATAAAAGTGACTAAATATATTTACTTTAAACAAAAAAGTGACTAAATATTTACTTTAAACATAAAAAAGACTAAATATTCACTTTAAACAGTTAAAATGACTAAATATTCACTTTAAACATAAAAGTGACTAAATATATTTACTTTAAACAAAAAAGTGACTAAATATTCACTTTAAACATAAAAAAGACTAAATATTCACTTTTAACATAAAAGTGACTAAATATCCACTTTAAACATAAAAGTGACTAAATATTCACTTTAAACATAAAAGTGACTAAATATTCACTTTAAACATGAAAGTGACTAAATATTCACTTTAAACATAAAAGTGACTAAATATTCACTTTAAACTTAAAATTGACTAAATATTTACTTTAAACATAAAAATGACTTAATATTCACACTTGAAACATAAAAGTGACTAAATATTCACTTTAAACATAAAAGTGACTAAATATTCACTTTAAACATAAAAGTGACTAAATATCACACTTTAAACATAAAAGTGACTAAATATTCACTTTAAACATAAAGTTACTAAATATTCACTTTAAACATAAAAGTGTCTAAATATTTACTTTAAACATAAAAGTGTCTAAATATTTACTTTAAACATAAAAGTGACCAAATGTTCACACTTTAAAGATAAAAATGAATAAATATATTTACTTTAAACATAAAAAAGACTAAATATTCACTTTAAACATAAAAGTGACTAAATATTCTTTTTAAACATAAAAGTGACTAAATATTCACTTTAAACATAAAAGTGACTAAATATTCACTTTAAACATAAAAATGACTAAGTATTCACACTTTAAACATAAAAGTGACTAAATATTCACATTTTAAAGATGAAAGTGATTAAATATTCACTTTAAACATAAAATTGACTAAATATTCACTTTAAACATAAAAATTACTTAATATTCACACTTTAAACATAAAAGTGACTAAATATTCACTTTAAAGAAAAGTGACTAAATATTAACTTTAAACATAAAAGTGACTAAATATTCACTTTAAAGAAAAGTGACTAAATATTCACTTTAAACATAAAAGTGACTAAATATTTACTTTAAACATAAAAGTGACTAAATATTCACTTTAAACATAAAAGTGACTAAATATTCACTTTAAACATAAAAGTGACTAAATATTCACTTTAAACATAAAATTGACTAAATATTCACTTTAAACATAAAAATGGCTTAATATTCACACTTTAAACATAAAAGTGACTAAATATTCACTTTAAACATAAAAGTGACTAAATATTCTCTTTAAACATAAAAGTGACTAAATATTCACTTTAAACATAAAATTGACTAAATATTCACTTTAAACATAAAAATGACTTAATATTCACACTTTAAACATAAAAGTGACTAAATATTTACTTTAAACATAAAAGTGACTAAGTATCACACTTTAAACATAAAAGTGACTAAATATTCACTTTAAACATAAAAGTGACTAAATATTAACTTTAAACATAAAAGTGACTAAATATTCACTTTAAACATAAAAATGACTAAATATTCACTTTAAACATAAAAGTCACTAAATATTCACACTTTAAACATAAAAGTGACTAAATATTCACTTTTAACATAAAAGTGACTAAATATTCACTTTAAACATAAAAGTGACTAAATATTCACACTTTAAACATAAAATTTACTAAATATTCACTTTAAACAGAAAAATGACTAAATATTCACTTTAAACATAAAAGTGACTAAATATATTTACTTTAAACAAAAAAGTGACTAAATATTTACTTTAAACATAAAAGTGACTAAATATTCACACTTTAAACATAAAAAAGACTAAATATTCACTTTAAACATAAAAGTGACTAAATATTCACTTTAAACATAAAAGTGACTAAATATTCACTTTAAACATAAAAGTGACTAAATATTCACTTTAAACATAAAAGTGACTAAATATTCACTTTAAACATAAAAGTGACTAAATATTCACTTTAAACTTAAAAGTGACTAAATATTCACACTTTAAACATAAAATTGACTAAATATTCACTTTAAACAGAAAAATGACTAAATATTCACTTTAAACATAAAAGTGACTAAATATATTTACTTTAAACAAAAAAGTGACTAAATATTTACTTTAAACATAAAAGTGACTAAATATTCACACTTTAAACATAAAAAAGACTAAATATTCACTTTTACCCTAAAAGTGACTAAATATTCACTTTAAACATAAAAGTGACTAAATATTCACTTTAAACATAAAAGTGACTAAATATTCACTTTAAACATAAAAGTGACTAAATATTCACTTTAAACATAAAAGTGACTAAATATTCACTTTAAACATAAAAGTGACTAAATAATCACTTTAAACTTAAAATTGACTAAATATTCACTTTAAACATAAAAATGACTTAATATTCACACTTTAAACATAAAAGTGACTAAATATTCACTTTAAACACAAAAAGACTAAATATTCACTTTAAACATAAAATTGACTAAATATTCACTTTAAACATAAAAATGACTTAATATTCACACTTTAAACATAAAAGTGACTAAATATTCACTTTAAACATAAAAATGACTAAATATTCACTTTAAACATAAAATTGACTAAATATTCACTTAAAACATAAAAATGACTTAATATTAACACTTTAAACATAAAAGTGACTAAATATTCACTTTAAACATAAAAATTACTAAATATTTACTTTAAACATAAAAGTGACTAAATATATTTACTTTAAACAAAAAAGTGACTAAATATTTACTTTAAACATAAAAAAGACTAAATATTCACTTTAAACAGAAAAATGACTAAATATTCACTTTAAACATAAAAGTGACTAAATATATTTACTTTAAACAAAAAAGTGACTAAATATTCACTTTAAACATAAAAAAGACTAAATATTCACTTTTAACATAAAAGTGACTAAATATCCACTTTAAACATAAAAGTGACTAAATATTCACTTTAAACATGAAAGTGACTAAATATTCACTTTAAACATAAAAGTGACTAAATATTCACTTTAAACTTAAAATTGACTAAATATTCACTTTAAACATAAAAATGACTTAATATTCACACTTGAAACATAAAAGTGACTAAATATTTACTTTGAACATAAAAGTGACTAACTATTCACTTTAAACATAAAAGTGACTAAATATCACACTTTAAACATAAAAGTGACTAAATATTCACTTTAAACATAAAAGTTACTAAATATTCACTTTAAACATAAAAGTGTCTAAATATTTACTTTAAACATAAAAGTGACTAAATATTCACTTTAAACATAAAAGTGACTAAATATTCACTTTAAACATAAAAGTGACTAAATATTTACTTTAAACATAAAAAAGACTAAATATTCACTTTAAACAGTTAAAATGACTAAATATTCACTTTAAACATAAAAGTGACTAAATATATTTACTTTAAACAAAAAAGTGACTAAATATTCACTTTAAACATAAAAAAGACTAAATATTCACTTTTAACATAAAAGTGACTAAATATCCACTTTAAACATAAAAGTGACTAAATATTCACTTTTAACATAAAAGTGACTAAATATTCACTTTAAACATGAAAGTGACTAAATATTCACTTTAAACATAAAAGTGACTAAATATTCACTTTAAACTTAAAATTGACTAAATATTTACTTTAAACATAAAAATGACTTAATATTCACACTTGAAACATAAAAGTGACTAAATATTCACTTTAAACATAAAAGTGACTAAATATTCACTTTAAACATAAAAGTGACTAAATATCACACTTTAAACATAAAAGTGACTAAATATTCACTTTAAACATAAAAGTTACTAAATATTCACTTTAAACATAAAAGTGTCTAAATATTTACTTTAAACATAAAAGTGTCTAAATATTTACTTTAAACATAAAAGTGACCAAATGTTCACACTTTAAAGATAAAAATGAATAAATATATTTACTTTAAACATAAAAAAGACTAAATATTCACTTTAAACATAAAAGTGACTAAATATTCTTTTTAAACATAAAAGTGACTAAATATTCACTTTAAACATAAAAGTGACTAAATATTCACTTTAAACATAAAAATGACTAAGTATTCACACTTTAAACATAAAAGTGACTAAATATTCACACTTTAAACATAAAAGTGACTAAATATTCACTTTAAAGAAAAGTGACTAAATATTAACTTTAAACATAAAAGTGACTAAATATTCACTTTAAAGAAAAGTGACTAAATATTCACTTTAAACATAAAAGTGACTAAATATTTACTTTAAACATAAAAGTGACTAAATATTCACTTTAAACATAAAAGTGACTAAATATTCACTTTAAACATAAAGTGACTAAATATTCACTTTAAACATAAAATTGACTAAATATTCACTTTAAACATAAAAATGGCTTAATATTCACACTTTAAACATAAAAGTGACTAAATATTCACTTTAAACATAAAAGTGACTAAATATTCTCTTTAAACATAAAAGTGACTAAATATTCACTTTAAACATAAAATTGACTAAATATTCACTTTAAACATAAAAATGACTTAATATTCACACTTTAAACATAAAAGTGACTAAATATTTACTTTAAACATAAAAGTGACTAAGTATCACACTTTAAACATAAAAGTGACTAAATATTCACTTTAAACATAAAAGTGACTAAATATTCACTTTAAACATAAAAGTGACTAAATATTCACTTTAAACATAAAAATGACTAAATATTCACTTTAAACATAAAAGTCACTAAATATTCACACTTTAAACATAAAAGTGACTAAATATTCACTTTTAACATAAAAGTGACTAAATATTCACTTTAAACATAAAAGTGACTAAATATTCACACTTTAAACATAAAATTTACTAAATATTCACTTTAAACAGAAAAATGACTAAATATTCACTTTAAACATAAAAGTGACTAAATATATTTACTTTAAACAAAAAAGTGACTAAATATTTACTTTAAACATAAAAGTGACTAAATATTCACACTTTAAACATAAAAAAGACTAAATATTCACTTTAAACATAAAAGTGACTAAATATTCACTTTAAACATAAAAGTGACTAAATATTCACTTTAAACATAAAAGTGACTAAATATTCACTTTAAACATAAAAGTGACTAAATATTCACTTTAAACATAAAAGTGACTAAATATTCACTTTAAACTTAAAAGTGACTAAATATTCACACTTTAAACATAAAATTGACTAAATATTCACTTTAAACAGAAAAATGACTAAATATTCACTTTAAACATAAAAGTGACTAAATATATTTACTTTAAACAAAAAAGTGACTAAATATTTACTTTAAACATAAAAGTGACTAAATATTCACACTTTAAACATAAAAAAGACTAAATATTCACTTTTACCCTAAAAGTGACTAAATATTCACTTTAAACATAAAAGTGACTAAATATTCACTTTAAACATAAAAGTGACTAAATATTCACTTTAAACATAAAAGTGACTAAATATTCACTTTAAACATAAAAGTGACTAAATATTCACTTTAAACATAAAAGTGACTAAATAATCACTTTAAACTTAAAATTGACTAAATATTCACTTTAAACATAAAAATGACTTAATATTCACACTTTAAACATAAAAGTGACTAAATATTCACTTTAAACATAAAAAAGACTAAATATTCACTTTAAACATAAAATTGACTAAATATTCACTTTAAACATAAAAATGACTTAATATTCACACTTTAAACATAAAAGTGACTAAATATTCACTTTAAACATAAAAATGACTAAATATTCACTTTAAACATAAAATTGACTAAATATTCACTTAAAACATAAAAATGACTTAATATTCACACTTTAAACATAAAAGTGACTAAATATTCACTTTAAACATAAAAATTACTAAATATTTACTTTAAACATAAAAGTGACTAAATATATTTACTTTAAACAAAAAAGTGACTAAATATTTACGTTTAAACATAAAAAAGACTAAATATTCACTTTAAACAGAAAAATGACTAAATATTCACTTTAAACATAAAAGTGACTAAATATATTTACTTTAAACAAAAAAGTGACTAAATATTCACTTTAAACATAAAAAAGACTAAATATTCACTTTTAACATAAAAGTGACTAAATATCCACTTTAAACATAAAAGTGACTAAATATTCACTTTAAACATAAAAGTGACTAAATATTCACTTTAAACTTAAAATTGACTAAATATTCACTTTAAACATAAAAATGACTTAATATTCACACTTGAAACATAAAAGTGACTAAATATTTACTTTAAACATAAAAGTGACTAAATATTCACTTTAAACATAAAAGTGACTAAATATCACACTTTAAACATAAAAGTGACTAAATATTCACTTTAAACATAAAAGTTACTAAATATTCACTTTAAACATAAAAGTGTCTAAATATTTACTTTAAACATAAAAGTGACTAAATATTCACTTTAAACATAAAAGTGACTAAATATTCACTTTAAACATAAAAGTGACTAAATATTCACTTTAAACTTAAAAGTGACTAAATATTCACACTTTAAACATAAAAGTTACTAAATATTCACTTTAAACATAAAAGTGTCTAAATATTTACTTTAAACATAAAAGTGACTAAATGTTCACACTTTAAAGATAAAAATGAATAAATATATTTACTTTAACATAAAAAATACTAAATATTCACTTTAAACATAAAAATGACTAAGTATTCACACTTTAAACATAAAAGTGACTAAATATTCACTTTAAAGAAAAGTGACTAAATATTCACTTTAAACATAAAAGTGACTAAATATTTACTTTAAACATAAAAGTGACTAAATATTCACTTTAAACATAAAAGTGACTAAATATTCACTTTAAACATAAAAGTGACTAAATATTCACTTTAAACATAAAATTGACTAAATATTCACTTTAAACATAAAAATGGCTTAATATTCACACTTTAAACATAAAAGTGACTAAATATTCACTTTAAACATAAAAGTGACTAAATATTCACTTTAAACATAAAAGTGACTAAATATTCACTTTAAACATAAAAGTGACTAAATATATTTACTTTAAACAAAAAGTGACTAAATATTTACTTTAAACATAAAAGTGACTAAATATTCACACTTTAAACATAAAAAAGACTAAATATTCACTTTAAACATAAAAGTGACTAAATATTCACTTTAAACATAAAAGTGACTAAATATTCACTTTAAACATAAAAGTGACTAAATATTCACTTTAAACATAAAAGTGACTAAATATTCACTTTAAACATAAAAGTGACTAAATATTCACTTTAAACTTAAAAGTGACTAAATATTCACACTTTAAACATAAAATTGACTAAATATTCACTTTAAACAGAAAAATGACTAAATATTCACTTTAAACATAAAAGTGACTAAATATATTTACTTTAAACAAAAAAGTGACTAAATATTTACTTTAAACATAAAAGTGACTAAATATTCACACTTTAAACATAAAAAAGACTAAATATTCACTTTTAACATAAAAGTGACTAAATATTCACTTTAAACATAAAAGTGACTAAATATTCACTTTTACCCTAAAAGTGACTAAATATTCACTTTAAACATAAAAGTGACTAAATATTCACTTTAAACATAAAAGTGACTAAATATTCACTTTAAACATAAAAGTGACTAAATATTCACTTTAAACATAAAAGTGACTAAATATTCACTTTAAACATAAAAGTGACTAAATAATCACTTTAAACTTAAAATTGACTAAATATTCACTTTAAACATAAAAATGACTTAATATTTACACTTTAAACATAAAAGTGACTAAATATTCACTTTAAACATAAAATTGACTAAATATTCACTTTAAACATAAAAATGGCTTAATATTCACACTTTAAACATAAAAGTGACTAAATATTCACTTTAAACATAAAAGTGACTAAATATTCACTTTAAACATAAAAGTGACTAAATGTTCACTTTAAACATAAAATTGACTAAATATTCAGTTTAAACATAAAAATGACTTAATATTCACACTTTAAACATAAAAGTGACTAAATATTTACTTTAAACATAAAAGTGACTAAGTATCACACTTTAAACATAAAAGTGACTAAATATTCACTTTAAACATAAAAGTGACTAAATATTCACTTTAAACATAAAAGTGACTAAATATTCACTTTAAACATAAAAATGACTAAATATTCACTTTAAACATAAAAGTCACTAAATATTCACACTTTAAACATAAAAGTGACTAAATATTCACTTTAAACATAAAAGTGACTAAATATTCACTTTAAACATAAAAGTGACTAAATATTCACACTTTAAACAGAAAAGTGACTAAATATTCACTTTAAACATAAAAGTGACTAAATATTCACTTTTAACATAAAAGTGAATAAATATTCACTTTAAACATAAAAGTGACTAAATATTCACTTTAAACATAAAAGTGACTAAATATTCACTTTAAACATAAAAGTGACTAAATGTTCACACTTTAAACATAAAAGTGACTAAATATATTTACTTTAAACATAAAAAAAGACTAAATATTCAATTTAAACATAAAAGTGACTAAATATCCACTTTAAACATAAATATGACTAAATATTCACTTTAAACATAAAAGTGACTAAATATTCACTTTAAAAATAAAAGTGACTAAATATTCACTTTAAACATAAAAGTGACTAAATATTCACACTTTAAACATAAAAGTGTTAAAATATTCACTTTAAACATAAAAGTGACTAAATATTTACTTTAAACATAAAAGTGACTAAATATATTTACACTTTAAACATGAAAGGGACTAAATATACACTTTAAACATAAAAGTGACTAAATATTCACTTTAAACATAAAAGTGACTAAATATCACACTTTAAACATAAAAGTGACCAAATATTCACTTTAAACATAAAAGTGACTAAATGTTCACACTTTAAAGATAAAAGTGACTAAATATTCACTTTAAACATAAAAGTGACTAAATATTCACTTTAAACATAAAATTGACTAAATATTCACTTTAAACATAAAAATGACTTAATATTCACACTTTAAACATAAAGGTGACTAAATATTCACTTTAAACATAAAAATGACTAAATATTCACTTTAAACATAAAAGTGACTAAATATTCACTTTAAACATAAAAGTGACTAAATATTCACTTTAAACATAAAAGTGACTAAATATTCACTTTAAACATAAAAGTGACCAAATATTCACTTTAAACATAAAAGTGACTAAATATTCACTTTAAACTTAAAAGTGACTAAATATTCACACTTTAAACATAAAATTGACTAAATATTCACTTTAAACAGAAAAATGACTAAATATTCACTTTAAACATAAAAGTGACTAAATATATTTACTTTAAACAAAAAAGTGACTAAATATTTACTTTAAACATAAAAGTGACTAAATATTCACACTTTAAACATAAAAAAGACTAAATATTCACTTTTACCCTAAAAGTGACTAAATATTCACTTTAAACATAAAAGTGACTAAATATTCACTTTAAACATAAAAGTGACTAAATATTCACTTTAAACATAAAAGTGACTAAATATTCACTTTAAACATAAAAGTGACTAAATATTCACTTTAAACATAAAAGTGACTAAATAATCACTTTAAACTTAAAATTGACTAAATATTCACTTTAAACATAAAAATGACTTAATATTCACACTTTAAACATAAAAGTGACTAAATATTCACTTTAAACAAAAAAGTGACTAAATATTTACTTTAAACATAAAAAAGACTAAATATTCACTTTAAACAGAAAAATGACTAAATATTCACTTTAAACATAAAAGTGACTAAATATATTTACTTTAAACAAAAAAGTGACTAAATATTCACTTTAAACATAAAAAAGACTAAATATTCACTTTTAACATAAAAGTGACTAAATATCCACTTTAAACATAAAAGTGACTAAATATTCACTTTAAACATGAAAGTGACTAAATATTCACTTTAAACATAAAAGTGACTAAATATTCACTTTAAACTTAAAATTGACTAAATATTCACTTTAAACATAAAAATGACTTAATATTCACACTTGAAACATAAAAGTGACTAAATATTTACTTTGAACATAAAAGTGACTAACTATTCACTTTAAACATAAAAGTGACTAAATATCACACTTTAAACATAAAAGTGACTAAATATTCACTTTAAACATAAAAGTTACTAAATATTCACTTTAAACATAAAAGTGTCTAAATATTTACTTTAAACATAAAAGTGACTAAATATTCACTTTAAACATAAAAGTGACTAAATATTCACTTTAAACATAAAAGTGACTAAATATTTACTTTAAACATAAAAAAGACTAAATATTCACTTTAAACAGTTAAAATGACTAAATATTCACTTTAAACATAAAAGTGACTAAATATATTTACTTTAAACAAAAAAGTGACTAAATATTCACTTTAAACATAAAAAAGACTAAATATTCACTTTTAACATAAAAGTGACTAAATATCCACTTTAAACATAAAAGTGACTAAATATTCACTTTTAACATAAAAGTGACTAAATATTCACTTTAAACATGAAAGTGACTAAATATTCACTTTAAACATAAAAGTGACTAAATATTCACTTTAAACTTAAAATTGACTAAATATTTACTTTAAACATAAAAATGACTTAATATTCACACTTGAAACATAAAAGTGACTAAATATTCACTTTAAACATAAAAGTGACTAAATATTCACTTTAAACATAAAAGTGACTAAATATCACACTTTAAACATAAAAGTGACTAAATATTCACTTTAAACATAAAAGTTACTAAATATTCACTTTAAACATAAAAGTGTCTAAATATTTACTTTAAACATAAAAGTGTCTAAATATTTACTTTAAACATAAAAGTGACCAAATGTTCACACTTTAAAGATAAAAATGAATAAATATATTTACTTTAAACATAAAAAAGACTAAATATTCACTTTAAACATAAAAGTGACTAAATATTCTTTTTAAACATAAAAGTGACTAAATATTCACTTTAAACATAAAAGTGACTAAATATTCACTTTAAACATAAAAATGACTAAGTATTCACACTTTAAACATAAAAGTGACTAAATATTCACACTTTAAACATAAAAGTGACTAAATATTCACTTTAAAGAAAAGTGACTAAATATTAACTTTAAACATAAAAGTGACTAAATATTCACTTTAAAGAAAAGTGACTAAATATTCACTTTAAACATAAAAGTGACTAAATATTTACTTTAAACATAAAAGTGACTAAATATTCACTTTAAACATAAAAGTGACTAAATATTCACTTTAAACATAAAAGTGACTAAATATTCACTTTAAACATAAAATTGACTAAATATTCACTTTAAACATAAAAATGGCTTAATATTCACACTTTAAACATAAAAGTGACTAAATATTCACTTTAAACATAAAAGTGACTAAATATTCTCTTTAAACATAAAAGTGACTAAATATTCACTTTAAACATAAAATTGACTAAATATTCACTTTAAACATAAAAATGACTTAATATTCACACTTTAAACATAAAAGTGACTAAATATTTACTTTAAACATAAAAGTGACTAAGTATCACACTTTAAACATAAAAGTGACTAAATATTCACTTTAAACATAAAAGTGACTAAATATTCACTTTAAACATAAAAGTGACTAAATATTCACTTTAAACATAAAAATGACTAAATATTCACTTTAAACATAAAAGTCACTAAATATTCACACTTTAAACATAAAAGTGACTAAATATTCACTTTTAACATAAAAGTGACTAAATATTCACTTTAAACATAAAAGTGACTAAATATTCACACTTTAAACATAAAATTTACTAAATATTCACTTTAAACAGAAAAATGACTAAATATTCACTTTAAACATAAAAGTGACTAAATATATTTACTTTAAACAAAAAAGTGACTAAATATTTACTTTAAACATAAAAGTGACTAAATATTCACACTTTAAACATAAAAAAGACTAAATATTCACTTTAAACATAAAAGTGACTAAATATTCACTTTAAACATAAAAGTGACTAAATATTCACTTTAAACATAAAAGTGACTAAATATTCACTTTAAACATAAAAGTGACTAAATATTCACTTTAAACATAAAAGTGACTAAATATTCACTTTAAACTTAAAAGTGACTAAATATTCACACTTTAAACATAAAATTGACTAAATATTCACTTTAAACAGAAAAATGACTAAATATTCACTTTAAACATAAAAGTGACTAAATATATTTACTTTAAACAAAAAAGTGACTAAATATTTACTTTAAACATAAAAGTGACTAAATATTCACACTTTAAACATAAAAAAGACTAAATATTCACTTTTACCCTAAAAGTGACTAAATATTCACTTTAAACATAAAAGTGACTAAATATTCACTTTAAACATAAAAGTGACTAAATATTCACTTTAAACATAAAAGTGACTAAATATTCACTTTAAACATAAAAGTGACTAAATATTCACTTTAAACATAAAAGTGACTAAATAATCACTTTAAACTTAAAATTGACTAAATATTCACTTTAAACATAAAAATGACTTAATATTCACACTTTAAACATAAAAGTGACTAAATATTCACTTTAAACATAAAAAAGACTAAATATTCACTTTAAACATAAAATTGACTAAATATTCACTTTAAACATAAAAATGACTTAATATTCACACTTTAAACATAAAAGTGACTAAATATTCACTTTAAACATAAAAATGACTAAATATTCACTTTAAACATAAAATTGACTAAATATTCACTTAAAACATAAAAATGACTTAATATTCACACTTTAAACATAAAAGTGACTAAATATTCACTTTAAACATAAAAATTACTAAATATTTACTTTAAACATAAAAGTGACTAAATATATTTACTTTAAACAAAAAAGTGACTAAATATTTACTTTAAACATAAAAAAGACTAAATATTCACTTTAAACAGAAAAATGACTAAATATTCACTTTAAACATAAAAGTGACTAAATATATTTACTTTAAACAAAAAAGTGACTAAATATTCACTTTAAACATAAAAAAGACTAAATATTCACTTTTAACATAAAAGTGACTAAATATCCACTTTAAACATAAAAGTGACTAAATATTCACTTTAAACATAAAAGTGACTAAATATTCACTTTAAACTTAAAATTGACTAAATATTCACTTTAAACATAAAAATGACTTAATATTCACACTTGAAACATAAAAGTGACTAAATATTTACTTTAAACATAAAAGTGACTAAATATTCACTTTAAACATAAAAGTGACTAAATATCACACTTTAAACATAAAAGTGACTAAATATTCACTTTAAACATAAAAGTTACTAAATATTCACTTTAAACATAAAAGTGTCTAAATATTTACTTTAAACATAAAAGTGACTAAATATTCACTTTAAACATAAAAGTGACTAAATATTCACTTTAAACATAAAAGTGACTAAATATTCACTTTAAACTTAAAAGTGACTAAATATTCACACTTTAAACATAAAAGTTACTAAATATTCACTTTAAACATAAAAGTGTCTAAATATTTACTTTAAACATAAAAGTGACTAAATGTTCACACTTTAAAGATAAAAATGAATAAATATATTTACTTTAAACATAAAAAAGACTAAATATTCACTTTAAACATAAAAATGACTAAGTATTCACACTTTAAACATAAAAGTGACTAAATATTCACTTTAAAGAAAAGTGACTAAATATTCACTTTAAACATAAAAGTGACTAAATATTTACTTTAAACATAAAAGTGACTAAATATTCACTTTAAACATAAAAGTGACTAAATATTCACTTTAAACATAAAAGTGACTAAATATTCACTTTAAACATAAAATTGACTAAATATTCACTTTAAACATAAAAATGGCTTAATATTCACACTTTAAACATAAAAGTGACTAAATATTCACTTTAAACATAAAAGTGACTAAATATTCACTTTAAACATAAAAGTGACTAAATATTCACTTTAAACATAAAAGTGACTAAATATATTTACTTTAAACAAAAAAGTGACTAAATATTTACTTTAAACATAAAAGTGACTAAATATTCACACTTTAAACATAAAAAAGACTAAATATTCACTTTAAACATAAAAGTGACTAAATATTCACTTTAAACATAAAAGTGACTAAATATTCACTTTAAACATAAAAGTGACTAAATATTCACTTTAAACATAAAAGTGACTAAATATTCACTTTAAACATAAAAGTGACTAAATATTCACTTTAAACTTAAAAGTGACTAAATATTCACACTTTAAACATAAAATTGACTAAATATTCACTTTAAACAGAAAAATGACTAAATATTCACTTTAAACATAAAAGTGACTAAATATATTTACTTTAAACAAAAAAGTGACTAAATATTTACTTTAAACATAAAAGTGACTAAATATTCACACTTTAAACATAAAAAAGACTAAATATTCACTTTTAACATAAAAGTGACTAAATATTCACTTTAAACATAAAAGTGACTAAATATTCACTTTTACCCTAAAAGTGACTAAATATTCACTTTAAACATAAAAGTGACTAAATATTCACTTTAAACATAAAAGTGACTAAATATTCACTTTAAACATAAAAGTGACTAAATATTCACTTTAAACATAAAAGTGACTAAATATTCACTTTAAACATAAAAGTGACTAAATATTCACTTTAAACATAAAAGTGACTAAATAATCACTTTAAACTTAAAATTGACTAAATATTCACTTTAAACATAAAAATGACTTAATATTTACACTTTAAACATAAAAGTGACTAAATATTCACTTTAAACATAAAATTGACTAAATATTCACTTTAAACATAAAAATGGCTTAATATTCACACTTTAAACATAAAAGTGACTAAATATTCACTTTAAACATAAAAGTGACTAAATATTCACTTTAAACATAAAAGTGACTAAATATTCACTTTAAACATAAAATTGACTAAATATTCAGTTTAAACATAAAAATGACTTAATATTCACACTTTAAACATAAAAGTGACTAAATATTTACTTTAAACATAAAAGTGACTAAGTATCACACTTTAAACATAAAAGTGACTAAATATTCACTTTAAACATAAAAGTGACTAAATATTCACTTTAAACATAAAAGTGACTAAATATTCACTTTAAACATAAAAATGACTAAATATTCACTTTAAACATAAAAGTCACTAAATATTCACACTTTAAACATAAAAGTGACTAAATATTCACTTTAAACATAAAAGTGACTAAATATTCACTTTAAACATAAAAGTGACTAAATATTCACACTTTAAACAGAAAAGTGACTAAATATTCACTTTAAACATAAAAGTGACTAAATATTCACTTTTAACATAAAAGTGAATAAATATTCACTTTAAACATAAAAGTGACTAAATATTCACTTTAAACATAAAAGTGACTAAATATTCACTTTAAACATAAAAGTGACTAAATGTTCACACTTTAAACATAAAAGTGACTAAATATATTTACTTTAAACATAAAAAAAGACTAAATATTCAATTTAAACATAAAAGTGACTAAATATCCACTTTAAACATAAATATGACTAAATATTCACTTTAAACATAAAAGTGACTAAATATTCACTTTAAAAATAAAAGTGACTAAATATTCACTTTAAACATAAAAGTGACTAAATATTCACACTTTAAACATAAAAGTGTTTAAATATTCACTTTAAACATAAAAGTGACTAAATATTTACTTTAAACATAAAAGTGACTAAATATATTTACACTTTAAACATGAAAGGGACTAAATATACACTTTAAACATAAAAGTGACTAAATATTCACTTTAAACATAAAAGTGACTAAATATCACACTTTAAACATAAAAGTGACCAAATATTCACTTTAAACATAAAAGTGACTAAATGTTCACACTTTAAAGATAAAAGTGACTAAATATTCACTTTAAACATAAAAGTGACTAAATATTCACTTTAAACATAAAATTGACTAAATATTCACTTTAAACATAAAAATGACTTAATATTCACACTTTAAACATAAAGGTGACTAAATATTCACTTTAAACATAAAAATGACTAAATATTCACTTTAAACATAAAAGTGACTAAATATTCACTTTAAACATAAAAGTGACTAAATATTCACTTTAAACATAAAAGTGACTAAATATTCACTTTAAACATAAAAGTGACCAAATATTCACTTTAAACATAAAAGTGACTAAATATTCACTTTAAACTTAAAAGTGACTAAATATTCACACTTTAAACATAAAATTGACTAAATATTCACTTTAAACAGAAAAATGACTAAATATTCACTTTAAACATAAAAGTGACTAAATATATTTACTTTAAACAAAAAAGTGACTAAATATTTACTTTAAACATAAAAGTGACTAAATATTCACACTTTAAACATAAAAAAGACTAAATATTCACTTTTACCCTAAAAGTGACTAAATATTCACTTTAAACATAAAAGTGACTAAATATTCACTTTAAACATAAAAGTGACTAAATATTCACTTTAAACATAAAAGTGACTAAATATTCACTTTAAACATAAAAGTGACTAAATATTCACTTTAAACATAAAAGTGACTAAATAATCACTTTAAACTTAAAATTGACTAAATATTCACTTTAAACATAAAAATGACTTAATATTCACACTTTAAACATAAAAGTGACTAAATATTCACTTTAAACATAAAAGTGACTAAATATTCACTTTAAACATAAAAAAGACTAAATATTCACTTTAAACATAAAATTGACTAAATATTCACTTTAAACATAAAAATGACTTAATATTCACACTTTAAACATAAAAGTGACTAAATATTCACTTTAAACATAAAAATGACTAAATATTCACTTTAAACATAAAATTGACTAAATATTCACTTAAAACATAAAAATGACTTAATATTCACACTTTAAACATAAAAGTGACTAAATATTCACTTTAAACATAAAAATTACTAAATATTTACTTTAAACATAAAAGTGACTAAATATATTTACTTTAAACAAAAAAGTGACTAAATATTTACTTTAAACATAAAAAAGACTAAATATTCACTTTAAACAGAAAAATGACTAAATATTCACTTTAAACATAAAAGTGACTAAATATATTTACTTTAAACAAAAAAGTGACTAAATATTCACTTTAAACATAAAAAAGACTAAATATTCACTTTTAACATAAAAGTGACTAAATATCCACTTTAAACATAAAAGTGACTAAATATTCACTTTAAACATAAAAGTGACTAAATATTCACTTTAAACATGAAAGTGACTAAATATTCACTTTAAACATAAAAGTGACTAAATATTCACTTTAAACTTAAAATTGACTAAATATTCACTTTAAACATAAAAATGACTCAATATTCACACTTGAAACATAAAAGTGACTAAATATTCACTTTAAACATAAAAGTGACTAAATATTCACTTTAAACATAAAAGTGACTAAATATCACACTTTAAACATAAAAGTGACTAAATATTCACTTTAAACATAAAAGTGACTAAATGTTCACACTTTAAAGATAAAAGTGAATAAATATTCACTTTAAACATAAAAGTGACTAAATATTCACTTTAAACATAAAAGTGACTAAATATTCACTTTAAACAGAAAAATGACTAAATATTCACTTTAAACATAAAATTGACTAAATATTCACTTTAAACATAAAATTGACTAAATATTCACTTTAAACATAAAAGTGACTAAATATCACACTTTAAACATAAAAGTGACTAAATATTCACTTTAAACATAAAAATGACTAAATATTCACTTTAAACATAAAAGTGACTAAATATTAACACTTTAAAGATAAAAGTGACTAAATATTCACTTTAAACATAAAAGTGACTAAATATTCACTTTAAGCATAAAAGTGACTAAATATTCACTTTAAACATAAAAGTGACTAAATATTCACTTTAAACATAAAAGTGACTAAATATTCACTTTAAACATAAAATTGACTAAATATTCACTTTAAACATAAAAATGACTAAATATTCACACTTTAAACATAAAAGTGACTAAATATTCACTTTAAACATAAAAGTGACTAAATATTCACTTTAAACATAAAAATGACTTAATATTCACACTTTAAACATAAAAGTGACTAAATATTCACTTTAAACATAAAAATGACTTAATATTCACACTTTAAACATAAAAGTGACTAAATATTCACTTTAAACATAAAAATTACTAAATATTCACTTTAAACATAAAAGTGACAAAATATTCACACTTTAAACATAAAATTGACTAAATATTCACTTTAAACAGAAAAATGACTAAATATTCACTTTAAACATAAAAGTGACTAAATATATTTACTTTAAACAAAAAAGTGACTAAATATTTACTTTAAACATAAAAGTGACTAAATATTCACACTTTAAACATAAAAAAGACTAAATATTCACTTTTAACATAAAAGTGACTAAATATTCACTTTAAACATAAAAGTGACTAAATATTCACTTTAAACATAAAAGTGACTAAATATTCACTTTAAACATAAAAGTGACTAAATATTCACTTTAAACATAAAAGTGACTAAATATTCACTTTAAACTTAAAAGTGACTAAATATTCACACTTTAAACATAAAATTGACTAAATATTCACTTTAAACAGAAAAATGACTAAATATTCACTTTAAACATAAAAGTGACTAAATATATTTACTTTAAACAAAAAAGTGACTAAATATTTACTTTAAACATAAAAGTGACTAAATATTCACACTTTAAACATAAAAAAGACTAAATATTCACTTTTAACATTAAAGTGACTAAATATTCACTTTAAACATAAAAGTGACTAAATATTCACTTTAAACATAAAAGTGACTAAATATTCACTTTAAACATAAAAGTGACTAAATATTCACTTTAAACATAAAAGTGACTAAATATTCACTTTAAACTTAAAAGTGACTAAATATTCACACTTTAAACATAAAATTGACTAAATATTCACTTTAAACAGAAAAATGACTAAATATTCACTTTAAACATAAAAGTGACTAAATATATTTACTTTAAACAAAAAAGTGACTAAATATTTACTTTAAACATAAAAGTGACTAAATATTCACACTTTAAACATAAAAAAGACTAAATATTCACTTTTACCCTAAAAGTGACTAAATATTCACTTTAAACATAAAAGTGACTAAATATTCACTTTAAACATAAAAGTGACTAAATATTCACTTTAAACATAAAAGTGACTAAATATTCACTTTAAACATTAAAGTGACTAAATATTCACTTTAAACATAAAAGTGACTAAATAATCACTTTAAACTTAAAATTGACTAAATATTCACTTTAAACATAAAAATGACTTAATATTCACACTTTAAACATAAAAGTGACTAAATATTCACTTTAAACATAAAAATGACTTAATATTCACACTTTAAACATAAAAGTGACTAAATATTCACTTTAAACATAAAAAAGACTAAATATTCACTTTAAACATAAAATTGACTAAATATTCACTTTAAACATAAAAATGACTTAATATTCACACTTTAAACATAAAAGTGACTAAATATTCACTTTAAACATAAAAATGACTAAATATTCACTTTAAACATAAAATTGACTAAATATTCACTTAAAACATAAAAATGACTTAATATTCACACTTTAAACATAAAAGTGACTAAATATTCACTTTAAACATAAAAATTACTAAATATTTACTTTAAACATAAAAGTGACTAAATATATTTACTTTAAACAAAAAAGTGACTAAATATTTACTTTAAACATAAAAAAGACTAAATATTCACTTTAAACAGAAAAATGACTAAATATTCACTTTAAACATAAAAGTGACTAAATATTCACTTTAAACAGAAAAATGACTAAATATTCACTTTAAACATAAAAGTGACTAAATATTCACACTTTAAACATAAAATTGACAAAATATTTACTTTAAACATAAAAGTGACTAAATATCACACTTTAAACATAAAAGTGACTAAATATTCACTTTAAACATAAAAATGACTAAATATTCACTTTAAACATAAAAGTGACTAAATATTCACACTTTAAAGATAAAAGTGACTAAATATTCACTTTAAACATAAAAGTGACTAAATATTCACTTTAAGCATAAAAGTGACTAAATATTCACTTTAAACATAAAAGTGACTAAATATTCACTTTAAACATAAAAGTGACTAAATATTCACTTTAAACATAAAATTGACTAAATATTCACTTTAAACATAAAAATGACTAAATATTCACACTTTAAACATAAAAGTGACTAAATATTCACTTTAAACATAAAAGTGACTAAATATTCACTTTAAACATAAAAATGACTTAATATTCACACTTTAAACATAAAAGTGACTAAATATTCACTTTAAACATAAAAATGACTTAATATTCACACTTTAAACATAAAAGTGACTAAATATTCACTTTAAACATAAAAGTGACTAAATATCACACTTTAAACATAAAAGTGACTAAATATTCACTTTAAACAGAAAAATGACTAAATATTCACTTTAAACATAAAAGTGACTAAATATTCACACTTTAAACATACAATTGACTAAATATTCACTTTAAACATAAAAGTGACTAAATATCACACTTTAAACATAAAAGTGACTAAATATTTACTTTAAACATAAAAGTGACTAAATATTCACTTTAAACATAAAAGTGACTAAATATTCACACTTTAAAGATAAAAGTGACTAAATATTCACTTTAAACATAAAAGTGACTAAATATTCACTTTAAGCATAAAAGTGACTAAATATTCACTTTAAACATAAAAGTGACTAAATATATTTACTTTAAACAAAAAAGTGACTAAATATTTACTTTAAACATAAAAAAGACTAAATATTCACTTTAAACAGAAAAATGACTAAATATTCACTTTAAACATAAAAGTGACTAAATATTCACTTTAAACAGAAAAATGACTAAATATTCACTTTAAACATAAAAGTGACTAAATATTCACACTTTAAACATAAAATTGACAAAATATTCACTTTAAACATAAAAGTTACTAAATATCACACTTTAAACATAAAAGTGACTAAATATTCACTTTAAACATAAAAATGACTAAATATTCACTTTAAACATAAAAGTGACTAAATATTCACACTTTAAAGATAAAAGTGACTAAATATTCACTTTAAACATAAAAGTGACTAAATATTCACTTTAAGCATAAAAGTGACTAAATATTCACTTTAAACATAAAAGTGACTAAATATTCACTTTAAACATAAAAGTGACTAAATATTCACTTTAAACATAAAATTGACTAAATATTCACTTTAAACATAAAAATGACTAAATATTCACACTTTAAACATAAAAGTGACTAAATATTCACTTTAAACATAAAAGTGACTAAATATTCACTTTAAACATAAAAATGACTTAATATTCACACTTTAAACATAAAAGTGACTAAATATTCACTTTAAACATAAAAATGACTTAATATTCACACTTTAAACATAAAAGTGACTAAATATTCACTTTAAACATAAAAGTGACTAAATATCACACTTTAAACATAAAAGTGACTAAATATTCACTTTAAACAGAAAAATGACTAAATATTCACTTTAAACATAAAAGTGACTAAATATTCACACTTTAAACATAAAATTGACTAAATATTCACTTGAAACATAAAAGTGACTAAATATCACACTTTAAACATAAAAGTGACTAAATATTTACTTTAAACATAAAAGTGACTAAATATTCACTTTAAACATAAAAGTGACTAAATATTCACACTTTAAAGATAAAAGTGACTAAATATTCACTTTAAACATAAAAGTGACTAAATATTCACTTTAAGCATAAAAGTGACTAAATATTCACTTTAAACATAAAAGTGACTAAATATTCACTTTAAACATAAAAGTGACTAAATATTCACTTTAAACATAAAATTGACTAAATATTCACTTTAAACATAAAAATGACTTAATATTCACACTTTAAACATAAAAGTGACTAAATATTCACTTTAAACATAAAAGTGACTAAATATTCACTTTAAACATAAAAATGACTTAATATTCACACTTTAAACATAAAAGTTACTAAATATTCACTTTAAACATAAAAATGACTTAATATTCACACTTTAAACATAAAAGTGACTAAATATTCACTTTAAACATAAAAGTGACTAAATATCACACTTTAAACATAAAAAAACTAAATATTCACTTTTACCATAAAAGTGACTAAATATTCACTTTAAACATAAAAGTGACTAAATATTCACTTTAAACATAAAAGTGACTAAATATTCACTTTAAACATAAAAGTGACTAAATATTCACTTTAAACTTAAAATTGACTAAATATTCACTTTAAACATAAAAATGACTTAATATTCACACTTTAAACATAAAAGTGACTAAATATTCACTTTAAACATAAAAGTGACTAAATATTAACTTTAAACATAAAAGTGACTAAATATTCACTTTAAACATAAAAATGACTTAATATTCACACTTTAAACATAAAAGTGACTAAATATTCACTTTAAACATAAAAATGACTAAATATTCACTTTAAACATAAAATTGACTAAATATTCACTTTAAACATAAAAATGACTTAATATTCCAACTTTAAACAGAAAAGTGACTAAATATTCACTTTAAACATAAAAATTACTAAATATTCACTTTAAACATAAAAGTTACTAAATATTCACTTTAAACCTAAAAGTGATTAAATATTCACTTTAAACATAAAAGTGTATAAATATTCACTTTAAACATAAAAGTGACTAAATATTCACTTTAAACATAAAAGTGACTAAATATTCACTTTAAACATAAAAGTGACTAAATATTCACTTTAAACATAAAAGTGACTAAATATTCACTTTAAACATAAAAGTGACTAAATATTCACTTTAAACATAAAAATGACTAAGTATTCACACTTTAAACATAAAAGTGAATAATAATTCACATTTTAAAGATGAAAGTGATTAAATATTCACTTTAAACATAAAATTGACTAAATATTCACTTTAAACATAAAAATGACTTAATATTCACACTTTAAACATAAAAGTGACTAAATATTCACTTTAAACATAAAAGTGACTAAATATTCACTTTAAACATAAAAATGACTAAATATTCACACTTTAAACATAAAAGTGACTAAATATTCACATTTTAAAGATGAAAGTGACTAAATATTCACTTTAAACATAAAAGTGACTAAATATTCAATTTAAACATAAAAGTGACTAAATATCACACTTTAAACATAAAAATGACTAAATAATTACTTTAAACATAAAAGTGACTATATTCACTTTAAACATAAAAGTGACTAAATATTCATACTTTAAAGATAAAAGTGACTAAATATTCACTTTAAACATAAAATTGACTAAATATTCACTTTAAACATAAAAATGACAATTTTCACACTTTAAACATAAAAGTGACTAAATATTCACTTTAAACATAAAAGTGACTAAATATTCACTTTAAACATAAAATTGACTAAATATTCACTTTAAACAAAAATGACTTAATATTCACACTTTAAACATAAAAGTGACTAAATATTCACTTTAAACATAAAAGTGACTAAATATCACACTTTAAACATAAAAGTGACTAAATATTCACTTTAAACATAAAAGTGTCTAAATATTCACATTTTAAAGATGAAAGTGACTAAATATTCACTTTAAACATAAAAGTGACTAATATTCAATTTAAACATAAAAGTGACTAAATATCACACTTTAAACATAAAATGACTAAATAATTACTTTAAACATAAAAGTGACTATATTCACTTAAACATAAAAGTGACTAAATATTCATACTTTAAAGATAAAAGTGACTAAATATTCACTTTAAACATAAATTGACTAAATATTCACTTTAAACATAAAAATGACAATTTTCACACTTTAAACATAAAAGTGACTAAATATTCACTTTAAACATAAAAGTGACTAAATATTCACTTTAAACATAAATTGACTAAATATTCACTTTAAACAAAAATGACTTAATATTCACACTTTAAACATAAAAGTGACTAAATATTCACTTTAAACATAAAAGTGACTAAATATCACACTTTAAACATAAAAGTGACTAAATATTCACTTTAAACATAAAAGTGTCTAAATATTTACTTTAAACATAAAAGTGTCTAAATATTTACTTTAAACATAAAAGTGACTAAATGTTCACACTTTAAAGATAAAAATGAATAAATATATTTACTTTAAACATAAAAAAGACTAAATATTCACTTTAAACATAAAAGTGACTAAATATTCTTTTTAAACATAAAAGTGACTAAATATCACTTTAAACATAAAAGTGACTAAATATTCACTTTAAACATAAAAATGACTAAGTATTCACACTTTAAACATAAAAGTGACTAAATATTCACATTTTAAAGATGAAAGTGATTAAATATTAACTTTAACATAAAATTGACTAAATATTCACTTTAACATAAAAATGACTTAATATTCACACTTTAAACATAAAGTGACTAAATATTCACTTTAAAGAAAAGTGACTAAATATTAACTTTAAACATAAAAGTGACTAAATATTCACTTTAAAGAAAAGTGACTAAGTATTCACTTGTAAACATAAAGTGACTAAATATTCCACTTTAAACATAAAAAGACTAAATATTCACTTTAAACATAAAAGTGACTAAATATTCACTTTAAAACATAAAAGTGACTAAATATTCACTTTAAACATAAAAATGGCTTAATATTCACACTTTAAACATAAAGTGACTAAATATTCACTTTAAACATAAAGTGACTAATATTCACTTTAAACATAAAAGTGACTAAATATTCACTTTAAACATAAAATTGACTAAAATTCACTTTAAACATCAAAAATGACTTAATATTCACACTTTAAACATAAAAGTGACTAAATATTCACTTTAGACATAAAAGTGACTAAATATCACACTTTAAACATAAAGTGACTAAATATTCACTTTAAACATAAAAGTGTCTAAATATTTACTTTAATCATAAAAGTGTCTAAATATTTACTTTAAACATAAAAGTGACTAAATGTTAACACTTTAAAGATAAAAATGAATAAATATATTTACTTTAAACATAAAAAAGACTAAATATTCACTTTAAACATAAAAGTGACTAAATATTCTTTTTAACATAAAAGTGACTAAATATTCACTTTAAACATAAAAGTGACTAAATATTCACTTTAAACATAAAATTGACTAAATATTCACTTTAAACATAAAAATGACTTAATATTCACACTTTAAACATAAAAGTGACTAAATATTCACTTTAAAGAAAAGTGACTAAATATTCACTTTAAACATAAAAGTGACTAAATATTCACTTTAAAGAAAAGTGACTAAATATTCACTTTAAACATAAAAGTGACTAAATATTCACTTTAAACATAAAAGTGACTAAATATTCACTTTAAACATAAAAGTGACTAAATATTCACTTTAAAACATAAAATTGACTAAATATTCACTTTAAACATAAAAATGGCTTAATATTCACACTTTAAACATAAAAGTGACTAAATATTCACTTTAAACATAAAAGTGACTAAATATTCACTTTAAACATAAAAGTGACTAAATATTCACTTTAAACTTAAAATTGACTAATTATTCACTTTAAACATAAAAATGACTTAATATTCACACTTTAAACATAAAAGTGACTAAATATTTACTTTAAACATAAAAGTGACTAAGTATCACACTTTAATCATAAAAGTGACTAAATATTCACTTTAAACATAAAAGTGACTAAATATTCACTTTAAACATAAAAGTGACTAAATATTCACTTTAAACATAAAAATGACTAAATATTCACTTTAAACATAAAAGTGACTAAATATTCACACTTTAAACATAAAGTGACTAAATATTCACTTTAAACATAAAAGTGACTAAATATTCACTTTAAACATAAAAGTGACTAAATATATTTACACTTTAAACATGAAAGGGACTAAATATACACTTTAAACATAAAAGTGACTAAATATTCACTTTAAACATAAAAGTGACTAAATATCACACTTTAAACATAAAAGTGACCAAATATTAACTTTAAACATAAAAGTGACTAAATGTTCACACTTTAAAGATAAAAGTGACTAAATATTCACTTTAAACATAAAAGTGACTAAATATTCACTTTAAACATAAAATTGACTAAATATTCACTTTAAACATAAAAATGACTTAATATTCACACTTTAAACATAAAAGTGACTAAATATTCACTTTAAACATAAAAATGACTAAATATTCACTTTAAACATAAAATTGACTAAATATTCAATTTAAACATAAAAATGACTTAATATTCACACTTTAAACATAAAAGTGACTAAATATTCACTTTAAACATAAAAATTACTAAATATTCACTTTAAACATAAAAGTGACAAAATATATTTACTTTAAACAAAAAAGTGACTAAATATTCACACTTTAAACATAAAATTGACTAAATATTCACTTTAAACAGAAAAATGACTAAATATTCACTTTAAACATAAAAGTGACTAAATATATTTACTTTAAACAAAAAAGTGACTAAATATTTACTTTAAACATAAAAGTGACTAAATATTCACACTTTAAACATAAAAAAGACTAAATATTCACTTTTAACATAAAAGTGACTAAATATTCACTTTAAACATAAAAGTGACTAAATATTCACTTTAAACATAAAAGTGACTAAATATTCACTTTAAACATAAAAGTGACTAAATATTCACTTTAAACATAAAAGTGACTAAATATTCACTTTAAACTTAAAAGTGACTAAATATTCACACTTTAAACATAAAATTGACTAAATATTCACTTTAAACAGAAAAATGACTAAATATTCACTTTAAACATAAAAGTGACTAAATATATTTACTTTAAACAAAAAAGTGACTAAATATTTACTTTAAACATAAAAGTGACTAAATATTCACACTTTAAACATAAAAAAGACTAAATATTCACTTTTAACATAAAAGTGACTAAATATTCACTTTAAACATAAAAGTGACTAAATATTCACTTTAAACATAAAAGTGACTAAATATTCACTTTAAACATAAAAGTGACTAAATATTCACTTTAAACATAAAAGTGACTAAATATTCACTTTAAACTTAAAAGTGACTAAATATTCACACTTTAAACATAAAATTGACTAAATATTCACTTTAAACAGAAAAATGACTAAATATTCACTTTAAACATAAAAGTGACTAAATATATTTACTTTAAACAAAAAAGTGACTAAATATTTACTTTAAACATAAAAGTGACTAAATATTCACACTTTAAACATAAAAAAGACTAAATATTCACTTTTACCCTAAAAGTGACTAAATATTCACTTTAAACATAAAAGTGACTAAATATTCACTTTAAACATAAAAGTGACTAAATATTCACTTTAAACATAAAAGTGACTAAATATTCACTTTAAACATAAAAGTGACTAAATAATCACTTTAAACTTAAAATTGACTAAATATTCACTTTAAACATAAAAATGACTTAATATTCACACTTTAAACATAAAAGTGACTAAATATTCACTTTAAACATAAAAGTGACTAAATATTCACTTTAAACATAAAAAAGACTAAATATTTACTTTAAACATAAAATTGACTAAATATTCACTTTAAACATAAAAATGACTTAATATTCACACTTTAAACATAAAAGTGACTAAATATTCACTTTAAACATAAAAATGACTAAATATTCACTTTAAACATAAAATTGACTAAATATTCACTTAAAACATAAAAATGACTTAATATTCACACTTTAAACATAAAAGTGACTAAATATTCACTTTAAACATAAAAATTACTAAATATTTACTTTAAACATAAAAGTGACTAAATATATTTACTTTAAACAAAAAAGTGACTAAATATTTACTTTAAACATAAAAAAGACTAAATATTCACTTTTAACATAAAAGTGACTAAATATCCACTTTAAACATAAAAGTGACTAAATATTCACTTTAAACATAAAAGTGACTAAATATTCACTTTAAACATGAAAGTGACTAAATATTCACTTTAAACATAAAAGTGACTAAATATTCACTTTAAACTTAAAATTGCCTAAATATTCACTTTAAACATAAAAATGACTTAATATTCACACTTGAAACATAAAAGTGACTAAATATTCACTTTAAACATAAAAGTGACTAAATATTCACTTTAAAGATAAAAGTGACTAAATATCACACTTTAAACATAAAAGTGACTAAATATTCACTTTAAACATAAAAGTTACTAAATATTCACTTTAAACATAAAAGTGACTAAATGTTCACACTTTAAAGATAAAAGTGAATAAATATTCACTTTAAACATAAAAGTGACTAAATATTCACTTTAAACATAAAAGTGACTAAATATTCACTTTAAACAGAAAAATGACTAAATATTCACTTTAAACATAAAAGTGACTAAATATTCACACTTTAAACATAAAATTGACTAAATATTCACTTTAAACATAAAAGTGACTAAATATCACACTTTAAACATAAAAGTGACTAAATATTCACTTTAAACATAAAAATGACTAAATATTCACTTTAAACATAAAAGTGACTAAATATTCACACTTTAAAGATAAAAGTGACTAAATATTCACTTTAAACATAAAAGTGACTAAATATTCACTTTAAGCATAAAAGTGACTAAATATTCACTTTAAACATAAAAGTGACTAAATATTCACTTTAAACATAAAAGTGACTAAATATTCACTTTAAACATAAAATTGACTAAATATTCACTTTAAACATAAAAATGACTAAATATTCACACTTTAAACATAAAAGTGACTAAATATTCACTTTAAACATAAAAGTGACTAAATATTCACTTTAAACATAAAAATGACTTAATATTCACACTTTAAACATAAAAGTGACTAAATATTCACTTTAAACATAAAAATGACTTAATATTCACACTTTAAACATAAAAGTGACTAAATATTCACTTTAAACATAAAAAAGACTAAATATCACACTTTAAACATAAAAGTGACTAAATATTCACTTTAAACAGAAAAATGACTAAATATTCACTTTAAACATAAAAGTGACTAAATATTCACACTTTAAACATAAAATTGACTAAATATTCACTTTAAACATAAAAGTGACTAAATATTCACTTTAAACATAAAAGTGACTAAATATTCACTTTAAACATAAAAGTGACTAAATATTCACTTTAAACATAAAAGTGACTAAATATTCACTTTAAACATAAAAGTGACTAAATAATCACTTTAAACTTAAAATTGACTAAATATTCACTTTAAACATAAAAATGACTTAATATTCACACTTTAAACATAAAAGTGACTAAATATTCACTTTAAACATAAAAGTGACTAAATATTCACTTTAAACATAAAAAAGACTAAATATTTACTTTAAACATAAAATTGACTAAATATTCACTTTAAACATAAAAATGACTTAATATTCACACTTTAAACATAAAAGTGACTAAATATTCACTTTAAACATAAAAATGACTAAATATTCACTTTAAACATAAAATTGACTAAATATTCACTTAAAACATAAAAATGACTTAATATTCACACTTTAAACATAAAAGTGACTAAATATTCACTTTAAACATAAAAATTACTAAATATTTACTTTAAACATAAAAGTGACTAAATATATTTACTTTAAACAAAAAAGTGACTAAATATTTACTTTAAACATAAAAAAGACTAAATATTCACTTTTAACATAAAAGTGACTAAATATCCACTTTAAACATAAAAGTGACTAAATATTCACTTTAAACATAAAAGTGACTAAATATTCACTTTAAACATGAAAGTGACTAAATATTCACTTTAAACATAAAAGTGACTAAATATTCACTTTAAACTTAAAATTGCCTAAATATTCACTTTAAACATAAAAATGACTTAATATTCACACTTGAAACATAAAAGTGACTAAATATTCACTTTAAACATAAAAGTGACTAAATATTCACTTTAAAGATAAAAGTGACTAAATATCACACTTTAAACATAAAAGTGACTAAATATTCACTTTAAACATAAAAGTTACTAAATATTCACTTTAAACATAAAAGTGACTAAATGTTCACACTTTAAAGATAAAAGTGAATAAATATTCACTTTAAACATAAAAGTGACTAAATATTCACTTTAAACATAAAAGTGACTAAATATTCACTTTAAACAGAAAAATGACTAAATATTCACTTTAAACATAAAAGTGACTAAATATTCACACTTTAAACATAAAATTGACTAAATATTCACTTTAAACATAAAAGTGACTAAATATCACACTTTAAACATAAAAGTGACTAAATATTCACTTTAAACATAAAAATGACTAACTATTCACTTTAAACATAAAAGTGACTAAATATTCACACTTTAAAGATAAAAGTGACTAAATATTCACTTTAAACATAAAAGTGACTAAATATTCACTTTAAGCATAAAAGTGACTAAATATTCACTTTAAACATAAAAGTGACTAAATATTCACTTTAAACATAAAAGTGACTAAATATTCACTTTAAACATAAAATTGACTAAATATTCACTTTAAACATAAAAATGACTAAATATTCACACTTTAAACATAAAAGTGACTAAATATTCACTTTAAACATAAAAGTGACTAAATATTCACTTTAAACATAAAAATGACTTAATATTCACACTTTAAACATAAAAGTGACTAAATATTCACTTTAAACATAAAAATGACTTAATATTCACACTTTAAACATAAAAGTGACTAAATATTCACTTTAAACATAAAAAAGACTAAATATCACACTTTAAACATAAAAGTGACTAAATATTCACTTTAAACAGAAAAATGACTAAATATTCACTTTAAACATAAAAGTGACTAAATATTCACACTTTAAACATAAAATTGACTAAATATTCACTTTAAACATAAAAGTGACTAAATATCACACTTTAAACATAAAAGTGACTAAATATTTACTTTAAACATAAAAGTGACTAAATATTCACTTTAAACATAAAAGTGACTAAATATTCACACTTTAAAGATAAAAGTGACTAAATATTCACTTTAAACATAAAAGTGACTAAATATTCACTTTAAGCATAAAAGTGACTAAATATTCACTTTAAACATAAAAGTGACTAAATATTCACTTTAAACATAAAAGTGACTAAATATTCACTTTAAACATAAAATTGACTAAATATTCACTTTAAACATAAAAATGACTTAATATTCACACTTTAAACATAAAAGTGACTAAATATTCACTTTAAACATAAAAGTGACTAAATATTCACTTTAAACATAAAAATGACTTAATATTCACACTTTAAACATAAAAGTTACTAAATATTCACTTTAAACATAAAAATGACTTAATATTCACACTTTAAACATAAAAGTGACTAAATATTCACTTTAAACATAAAAGTGACTAAATATCACACTTTAAACATAAAAAAACTAAATATTCACTTTTACCATAAAAGTGACTAAATATTCACTTTAAACATAAAAGTGACTAAATATTCACTTTAAACATAAAAGTGACTAAATATTCACTTTAAACATAAAAGTGACTAAATATTCACTTTAAACATAAAAGTGACTAAATATTCACTTTAAACATAAAAGTGACTAAATATTCACTTTAAACTTAAAATTGACTAAATATTCACTTTAAACATAAAAATGACTTAATATTCACACTTTAAACATAAAAGTGACTAAATATTCACTTTAAACATAAAAGTGACTAAATATTAACTTTAAACATAAAAGTGACTAAATATTCACTTTAAACATAAAAATGACTTAATATTCACACTTTAAACATAAAAGTGACTAAATATTCACTTTAAACATAAAAATGACTAAATATTCACTTTAAACATAAAATTGACTAAATATTCACTTTAAACATAAAAATGACTTAATATTCCAACTTTAAACAGAAAAGTGACTAAATATTCACTTTAAACATAAAAATTACTAAATATTCACTTTAAACATAAAAGTTACTAAATATTCACTTTAAACCTAAAAGTGATTAAATATTCACTTTAAACATAAAAGTGTATAAATATTCACTTTAAACATAAAAGTGACTAAATATTCACTTTAAACATAAAAGTGACTAAATATTCACTTTAAACATAAAAGTGACTAAATATTCACTTTAAACATAAAAGTGACTAAATATTCACTTTAAACATAAAAGTGACTAAATATTCACTTTAAACATAAAAATGACTAAGTATTCACACTTTAAACATAAAAGTGAATAATAATTCACATTTTAAAGATGAAAGTGATTAAATATTCACTTTAAACATAAAAATGACTTAATATTCACACTTTAAACATAAAAGTGACTAAATATTCACTTTAAACATAAAAGTGACTAAATGTTCACACTTTAAACATAAAAGTGACTAAATATATTTACTTTAAACATAAAAAAGACTAAATATTCAATTTAAACATAAAAGTGACTAAATATTCACTTTAAACATAAATATGACTAAATATTCACTTTAAACATAAAAGTGACTAAATATTCACTTTAAACATAAAAGTGACTAAATATTCACTTTAAACATAAAAGTGACTAAATGTTCACACTTTAAACATAAAAGTGACTAAATATATTTACTTTAAACATAAAAAAGACTAAATATTCAATTTAAACATAAAAGTGACTAAATATTCACTTTAAACATAAATATGACTAAATATTCACTTTAAACATAAAAGTGACTAAATATTCACTTTTAAAATAAAAGTGACTAAATATTCACTTTAAACATAAAAGTGACTAAATATTCACTTTAAAAATAAAAGTGACTAAATATTCACTTTAAACTAAAAAATGACTTAATATTCACACTTTAAACATTACAGTGACTAAATATTCACTTTAAACATAAAAATGACTTAATATTCACACTTTAAACATTACAGTGACTAAATATTCACTTTAAACATAAAAGTGACTAAATATCACACTTTAAACATAAAAGTGACTAAATATTCACTTTAAACATAAAAGTGACTAAATATTCACTTTAAACATAAAAGTGACTAAATGTTCACACTTTAAACAAAAAAGTGACTAAATATTTACTTTAAACATAAAAGTGACTAAATATTCACTTTAAACATAAAAGTTACTAAATATTCACTTTAAACATAAAAGTTACTAAATATTCACTTTAAACATAAAAGTGACTAAATATTCACACTTTAAACATAAAAGTGACTAAATATTCACTTGAAACATAAAAGTGACTAAATATCATACTTTAAACATGAAAGGGACTAAATATACACTTTAAACATAAAAGTGACTAAATATTCACTCTAAACATAAAAGTGACTAAATATTCACTTTAAACATCAAAGTGACTAAATATCATACTTTAAACATGAAAGGGACTAAATATACACTTTAAACATAAAAGTGACTAAATATTCACTTTAAACATAAAAGTGATTAAATATCACACTTTAAACATAAAAGTGACTAAATGTTCACACTTTAAAGATAAAAGTGAATAAATATTCACTTTAAACAAAGTGACTAAATATTCACTTTAAACATAACAGTGACTAAATATTCACTTTAAACATAAAAGTGACTAAATATTCACACTTTAAAGATAAAAATAACTAAATATTCACTTTAAACATAAAAGTGTATAAATATTCACTTTAAACATAAAAGTGACTAAATATTCACTTTAAACATAAAAGTGACTAAATATTCACTTTAAACATAAAAGTGACTAAATATTAACTTTAAACATAAAAGTGACTAAATATTCACTTTAAACATAAAAGTGACTAAATATTCACTTTAAACATAAAAATGACTAAGTATTCACACTTTAAACATAAAAGTGAATAATAATTCACATTTTAAAGATGAAAGTGATTAAATATTCACTTTAAACATAAAATTGACTAAATATTCACTTTAAACATAAAAATGACTTAATATTCACACCTTAAACATAAAAGTGACTAAATATTCACTTTAAACATAAAAGTGACTAAATATCACACTTTAGACATAAAAGTGACTAAATATTCACACTTTAAAGATAAAAATGAATAAATATATTTACTTTAAACATAAAAAAGAATAAATATTAACTTTAAACATAAAAGTGACTAAATATTCACTTTAAACATAAAAGTGACTAAATATTCACTTTAAACATAAAAGTGACTAAATATCACACTTTAGACATAAAAGTGACTAAATGTTCACACTTTAAAGATAAAAATGAATAAATAAATTTACTGTAAACATAAAAAAGAATAAATATTAACTTTAAACATAAAAGTGACTAAATATTCACTTTAAACATAAAAGTGACTAAATATTCACTTTAAACATAAAAGTGACTAAATATTCACTTTAAACATAAAAGTGACTAAATGTTCACACTTTAAACATAAAAGTGACTAAATATATTTACTTTAAACATAAAAAAGACTAAATATTCAATTTAAACATAAAAGTGACTAAATATTAACTTTAAACATAAATATGACTAAATATTCACTTTAAACATAAAAGTGACTAAATATTCACTTTAAAAATAAAAGTGACTAAATATTCACTTTAAACATAAAAGTGACTAAATATTCACTTTAAAAATAAAAGTGACTAAATATTCACTTTAAACATAAAAATGACTTAATATTCACACTTTAAACATTACAGTGACTAAATATTCACTTTAAACATAAAAATGACTTAATATTCACACTTTAAACATTACAGTGACTAAATATTCACTTTAAACATAAAAATGACTTAATATTCACACTTTAAACATTACAGTGACTAAATATTCACTTTAAACATAAAAGTTACTAAATATCACACTTTAAACATAAAAGTGACTAAATATTCACTTTAAACATAAAAGTGACTAAATATTCACTTTAAACATAAAAGTGACTAAATGTTCACACTTTAAACAAAAAAGTGACTAAATATTTACTTTAAACATAAAAGTGACTAAATATTCACTTTAAACATAAAAGTTACTAAATATTCACTTTAAACATAAAAGTTACTAAATATTCACTTTAAACATAAAAGTGACTAAATATTCACACTTTAAACATAAAAGTGACTAAATATTCACTTTAAACATAAAAGTGACTAAATATCATACTTTAAACATGAAAGGGACTAAATATACACTTTAAACATAAAAGTGACTAAATATTCACTCTAAACATAAAAGTTACTAAATATTCACTTTAAACATAAAAGTGACTAAATATATTTACACTTTAAACGTAAAAGTGACTAAATATTCACTTTAAACATAAAAGTGACTAAATATCATACTTTAAACATGAAAGGGACTAAATATACACTTTAAACATAAAAGTGACTAAATATTCACTTTAAACATAAAAGTGATTAAATATCACACTTTAAACATAAACGTGACCAAATATTCACTTTAAACATAAAAGTGACTAAATGTTCACACTTTAAAGATAAAAGTGAATAAATATTCACTTTAAACAAAGTGACTAAATATTCACTTTAAACATAAAAGTGACTAAAAATTCACCTTAAACATAAAAATGACTAAATATTCACTTTAAACATAAAAGTGACTAAATATTCACACTTTAAACATAAAATTGACTAAATATTCACTTTAAACATAAAATAGACTAAATATCACACTTTAAACATAAAAGTGACTAAATATTCACTATAAACATAAAAGTGACTAAATATTTACTTTAAACATAAAAGTGGCTAAATATTCACACTTTAAAGATAAAAGTGACTAAATATTCACTTTAAACATAAAAGTGACTAAATATTCACTTTAAACATAAAAGTGACTAAATATTCACTTTAAACATAAAAGTTACTAAATATATTTACTTTAAACATAAAAGTGACTAAATATTCACTTTAAACATAAAAATGACTAAATATTATCACTTTAAACATAAAAGTGACTAAATATTCACATTTTAAAGATGAAAGTGACTAAATATTCACTTTAAACATAAAAGTGACTAAATATTCAATTTAAACATAAAAGTGACTAAATATCACACTTTAAACATAAAAGTGACTAAATATTCACTTTAAACATAAAAGTGACTAAATATTCACTTTAAACATAAAAGTGACTAAATATTCACACTTTAAAGATTAAAGTGACTAAATATTCACTTTAAACATAAAAATGACAATTTTCACACTTTAAAAATAAAAGTTACTAAATATTCACTTTAAACATAGAAGTGACTAAATATTCACTTTAAACATAAAAGTGACTAAATATCACACTTTAAACATAAAAGTGACCAAATATTCACTTTTAACATAAAAAAGACTAAATATTCACTTTAAACATAAAAGTGACTAAATATTCACTTTAAATATAAAAGTGACTAAATATTCACTTTAAACATAAAAGTGACTAAATATTCAGACTTTAAATATAAAAGTGACTAAATATTCACTTTAAACATAAAAGTGACTAAATATTCACTTTAAACATAAAAGTGACTAAATATTCACTTTAAACATAAAAGTGACTAAATATTCACTTTCAACATAAAAGTGACTAAATATTCACTTTAAACATAAAAGTGACTAAATATTATCTTTAAACATAAAAATGACTAAATATTCACACTTTAAACATAAAAGTGACTAAATATATAATTTAAACAAAAAAGTGACTAAATATCACCATTTAAACATAAAAGTGACTAAATATTCACTTTAAACATAAAAGTGACTAAATATTCACTTTAAACATAAAAGTGACTAAATATTCACACTTTAAAGATAAAAATAACTAAATATTCACTTTAAACATAAAAGTGACTAAATATTCACTTTAAACATAAAAGTTACTAAATATTCACTTTAAACATAAAAGTGATTAAATATTCACTTTAAACATAAAAGTGTATAAATATTCACTTTAAACATAAAAGTGACTAAATATTCTTTTTAAACATAAAAGTGACTAAATATTCACTTTAAACATAAAAGTGACTAAATATTCACTTTAAACATAAAAATGACTAAGTATTCACACTTTAAACATAAAAGTGACTAAATATTCACATTTTAAAGATGAAAGTGATTAAATATTCACTTTAAACATAAAATTGACTAAATATTCACTTTAAACATAAAAATGACTTAATATTCACACTTTAAACATAAAAGTGACTAAATATTCACTTTAAAGAAAAGTGACTAAATATTAACTTTAAACATAAAAGTGACTAAATATTCACTTTAAAGAAAAGTGACTAAATATTCACTTTAAACATAAAAGTGACTAAATATTCACTTTAAACATAAAAGTGACTAAATATTCACTTTAAACATAAAAGTGACTAAATATTCACTTTAAACATAATATTGACTAAATATTCACTTTAAACATAAAAATGGCTTAATATTCACACTTTAAACATAAAAACGACTAAATATTCACTTTAAACATAAAAGTGACTAAATATTCACTTTAAACATAAAAGTGACTAAATATTCACTTTAAACATAAAATTGACTAAATATTCACTTTAAACATAAAAATGACTTAATATTCACACTTTAAACATAAAAGTGACTAAATATTTACTTTAAACATAAAAATGGCTTAATATTCACACTTTAAACATAAAAGTGACTAAATATTCACTTTAAACATAAAAGTGACTAAATATTCACTTTAAACATAAAAGTGACTAAATATTCACTTTAAACATAAAAATGACTAAATATTCACTTTAAACATAAAAGTGACTAAATATTCACACTTTAAACATAAAAGTGACTAAATATTCACTTTAAACATAAAAGTGACTAAATATTCACTTTAAACATAAAAGTGACTAAATATTCACACTTTAAACATAAAAGTGACTAAATATTCACACTTTAAACATAAAAGTGACTAAATATTCACATTTTAAAGATGAAAGTGATTAAATATTCACTTTAAACATAAAATTGACTAAATATTCACTTTAAACATAAAAATGACTTAATATTCACACTTTAAACATAAAAGTGACTAAATATTCACTTTAAAGAAAAGTGACTAAATATTAACTTTAAACATAAAAGTGACTAAATATTCACTTTAAAGAAAAGTGACTAAATATTCACTTTAAACATAAAAGTGACTAAATATTCACTTTAAACATAAAAGTGACTAAATATTCACTTTAAACATAAAAGTGACTAAATATTCACTTTAAACATAATATTGACTAAATATTCACTTTAAACATAAAAATGGCTTAATATTCACACTTTAAACATAAAAGTGACTAAATATTCACTTTAAACATAAAAGTGACTAAATATTCACTTTAAACATAAAAGTGACTAAATATTCACTTTAAACATAAAATTGACTAAATATTCACTTTAAACATAAAAATGACTTAATATTCACACTTTAAACATAAAAGTGACTAAATATTTACTTTAAACATAAAAATGGCTTAATATTCACACTTTAAACATAAAAGTGACTAAATATTCACTTTAAACATAAAAGTGACTAAATATTCACTTTAAACATAAAAGTGACTAAATATTCACTTTAAACATAAAAATGACTAAATATTCACTTTAAACATAAAAGTGACTAAATATTCACACTTTAAACATAAAAGTGACTAAATATTCACTTTAAACATAAAAGTGACTAAATATTCACTTTAAACATAAAAGTGACTAAATATTCACACTTTAAACATAAAAGTGACTAAATATTCACTTTAAACATAAAAGTGACTAAATATTCACTTTTAACATAAAAGTGACTAAATATTAACTTTAAACATAAAAGTGACTAAATATTCACTATAAACATAAAAGTGACTAAATATTCACTTTAAACATAAAAGTGACTAAATGTTCACACTTTAAACATAAAAGTGACTAAATATATTTACTTTAAACATAAAAAAAGACTAAATATTCAATTTAAACATAAAAGTGACTAAATATTCACTTTAAACATAAATATGACTAAATATTCACTTTAAACATAAAAGTGACTAAATATTCACTTTAAAAATAAAAGTGACTAAATATTCACTTTAAACATAAAAGTGACTAAATATTCACTTTAAACATAAAATTGACTAAATATTCACTTTAAACATAAAAATGACTTAATATTCACATTTAAACATTACAGTGACTAAATATTCACTTTAAACATAAAAGTGACTAAATATCACACTTTAAACATGAAAGGGACTAAAAATAATCTTTAAACATAAAAGTGACTAAATATTCACTTTATACATAAAAGTTACTAAATATTCACTTTAAACATAAAAGTGACTAAATATATTTACACTTTAAACATAAAAGTGACTAAATATTCACTTTAAACATAAAAGTGACTAAATATCATACTTTAAACATGAAAGGGACTAAATATACACTTTAAACATAAAAGTGACTAAATATTCACTTTAAACATAAAAGTTACTAAATATTCACTTTAAACATAAAAGTGACTAAATATATTTACACTTTAAACATGAAAGGGACTAAATATACACTTTTAACATAAAAGTGACTAAATATTCACTTTAAACATAAAAGTGACTAAATATCACACTTTAAACATAAAAGTGACCAAATATTCACTTTAAACATAAAAGTGACTAAATGTTCACACTTTAAAGATAAAAGTGAATAAATATTCACTTTAAAAATAAAAGTGACTAAATATTCACTTTTAACATAAAAGTGACTAAATATTCACTTTAAACATAAAAGTGACTAAATATTCACTTTAAACATAAAAGTGACTAAATATTCACTTTAAACATAAAAATGACTAAATATTCACACTTTAAACATAAAAGTGACTAAATATTCACATTTTAAAGATGAAAGTGACTAAATATTCACTTTAAACATAAAAGTGACTAAATATTCAATTTAAACATAAAAGTGACTAAATATCACACTTTAAACATAAAAGTGACTAAATAATCACTTTAAACATAAAAGTGACTATATTCACTTTAAACATAAAAGTGACTAAATATTCACACTTTAAAGATAAAAGTGACTAAATATTCACTTTAAACATAAAATTGACTAAATATTCACTTTAAACATAAAAATGACAATTTTTACACTTTAAACATAAAAGTGACTAAATATTCACTTTAAACATAAAATTGACTAAATATTCACTTTAAACAAAAATGACTTTATATTCACACTTTAAACATAAAAGTGACTAAATATTCACTTTAAACATAAAAGTGTCTAAATATTTACTTTAAACATAAAAATGACTAAATATTCACTTTAAACATAAAAGTGACTAAATATTCACACTTTAAACATAAAATTGACTAAATATTCACTTTAAACATAAAATAGGCTAAATATCACACTTTAAACATAAAAGTGACTAAATATTCACTATAAACATAAAAGTGACTAAATATTTACTTTAAACATAAAAGTGACTAAATATTCACACTTTAAAGATAAAATTGACTAAATATTCACTTTAAACATAAAAGTGACTAAATATATAATTTAAACAAAAAAGTGACTAAATATCACCATTTAAACATAAAAGTGACTAAATATTCACTTTAAACATAAAAGTGACTAAATATCATACTTTAAACATGAAAGGGACTAAATATACACTTTAAACATAAAAGTGACTAAATATTCACTTTAAACATAAAAGTTACTAAATATTCACTTTAAACATAAAAGTGACTAAATATATTTACACTTTAAACATGAAAGGGACTAAATATACACTTTTAACATAAAAGTGACTAAATATTCACTTTAAACATAAAAGTGACTAAATATCACACTTTAAACATAAAAGTGACCAAATATTCACTTTAAACATAAAAGTGACTAAATGTTCACACTTTAAAGATAAAAGTGAATAAATATTCACTTTAAACATAAAAGTGACTAAATATTCACTTTTAACATAAAAGTGACTAAATATTCACTTTAAACATAAAAGTGACTAAATATTCACTTTAAATATAAAAGTGACTAAATATTCACTTTAAACATAAAAGTGACTAAATATTCCGACTTTAAATATAAAAGTGACTAAATATTCTTTTTAAACATAAAAGTGACTAAATATTCACTTTAAACATAAAAGTGACTAAATATTCACTTTAAACATAAAAGTGACTAAATATTCACTTTCAACATAAAAGTGACTAAATATTCACTTTAAACATAAAAGTGACTAAATATTATCTTTAAACATAAAAATGACTAAATATTCACACTTTAAACATAAAAGTGACTAAATATATAATTTAAACAAAAAAGTGACTAAATATCACCATTTAAACATAAAAGTGACTAAATATTCACTTTAAACATAAAAGTGACTAAATATTCACTTTAAACATAAAAGTGACTAAATATTCACACTTTAAAGATAAAAATAACTAAATATTCACTTTAAACATAAAAGTGACTAAATATTCACTTTAAACATAAAAGTTACTAAATATTCACTTTAAACATAAAAGTGATTAAATATTCACTTTAAACATAAAAGTGTATAAATATTCACTTTAAACATAAAAGTGACTAAATATTCTTTTTAAACATAAAAGTGACTAAATATTCACATTAAACATAAAAGTGACTAAATATTCACTTTAAACATAAAAATGACTAAGTATTCACACTTTAAACATAAAAGTGACTAAATATTCACATTTTAAAGATGAAAGTGATTAAATATTCACTTTAAACATAAAATTGACTAAATATTCACTTTAAACATAAAAATGACTTAATATTCACACTTTAAACATAAAAGTGACTAAATATTCACTTTAAAGAAAAGTGACTAAATATTAACTTTAAACATAAAAGTGACTAAATATTCACTTTAAAGAAAAGTGACTAAATATTCACTTTAAACATAAAAGTGACTAAATATTCACTTTAAACATAAAAGTGACTAAATATTCACTTTAAACATAAAAGTGACTAAATATTCACTTTAAACATAATATTGACTAAATATTCACTTTAAACATAAAAATGGCTTAATATTCACACTTTAAACATAAAAGTGACTAAATATTCACTTTAAACATAAAAGTGACTAAATATTTACTTTAAACATAAAAGTGACTAAATATTCACTTTAAACATAAAATTGACTAAATATTCACTTTAAACATAAAAATGACTTAATATTCACACTTTAAACATAAAAGTGACTAAATATTTACTTTAAACATAAAAATGGCTTAATATTCACACTTTAAACATAAAAGTGACTAAATATTCACTTTAAACATAAAAGTGACTAAATATTCACTTTAAACATAAAAGTGACTAAATATTCACTTTAAACATAAAAATGACTAAATATTCACTTTAAACATAAAAGTGACTAAATATTCACACTTTAAACATAAAAGTGACTAAATATTCACTTTGAACATAAAAGTGACTAAATATTCACTTTAAACGTAAAAGTGACTAAATATTCACACTTTAAACATAAAAGTGACTAAATATTCACACTTTAAACATAAAAGTGACTAAATATTCACATTTTAAAGATGAAAGTGATTAAATATTCACTTTAAACATAAAATTGACTAAATATTCACTTTAAACATAAAAATGACTTAATATTCACACTTTAAACATAAAAGTGACTAAATATTCACTTTAAAGAAAAGTGACTAAATATTAACTTTAAACATAAAAGTGACTAAATATTCACTTTAAAGAAAAGTGACTAAATATTCACTTTAAACATAAAAGTGACTAAATATTCACTTTAAACATAATATTGACTAAATATTCACTTTAAACATAAAAATGGCTTAATATTCACACTTTAAACATAAAAGTGACTAAATATTCACTTTAAACATAAAAGTGACTAAATATTCACTTTAAACATAAAATTGACTATATATTCACTTTAAACATAAAAATGACTTAATATTCACACTTTAAACATAAAAGTGACTAAATATTTACTTTAAACATAAAAATGGCTTAATATTCACACTTTAAACATAAAAGTGACTAAATATTCACTTTAAACATAAAAGTGACTAAATATTCACTTTAAACATAAAAGTGACTAAATATTCACTTTAAACATAAAAATGACTAAATATTCACTTTAAACATAAAAGTGACTAAATATTCACACTTTAAACATAAAAGTGACTAAATATTCACTTTAAACATAAAAGTGACTAAATATTCACTTTAAACATAAAAGTGACTAAATATTCACACTTTAAACATAAAAGTGACTAAATATTAACTTTAAACATAAAAGTGACTAAATATTCACTTTTAACATAAAAGTGACTAAATATTCACTTTAAACATAAAAGTGACTAAATATTCACTATAAACATAAAAGTGACTAAATATTCACTTTAAACATAAAAGTGACTAAATGTTCACACTTTAAACATAAAAGTGACTAAATATATTTACTTTAAACATAAAAAAAGACTAAATATTCAATTTAAACATAAAAGTGACTAAATATTCACTTTAAACATAAATATGACTAAATATTCACTTTAAACATAAAAGTGACTAAATATTCACTTTAAAAATAAAAGTGACTAAATATTCACTTTAAACATAAAAGTGACTAAATATTCACTTTAAACATAAAATTGACTAAATATTCACTTTAAACATAAAAATGACTTAATATTCACATTTAAACATTACAGTGACTAAATATTCACTTTAAACATAAAAGTGACTAAATATCACACTTTAAACATGAAAGGGACTAAAAATAATCTTTAAACATAAAAGTGACTAAATATTCACTTTATACATAAAAGTTACTAAATATTCACTTTAAACATAAAAGTGACTAAATATATTTACACTTTAAACATAAAAGTGACTAAATATTCACTTTAAACATAAAAGTGACTAAATATTCACTTTAAACATAAAAATGACTAAATATTCACTTTAAACATAAAAGTGACTAAATATTCACACTTTAAACATAAAAGTGACTAAATATTCACTTTAAACATAAAAGTGACTAAATATTCACTTTAAACATAAAAGTGACTAAATATTCACACTTTAAACATAAAAGTGACTAAATATTCACTTTAAACATAAAAGTGACTAAATATTCACTTTTAACATAAAAGTGACTAAATATTCACTTTAAACATAAAAGTGACTAAATATTCACTATAAACATAAAAGTGACTAAATATTCACTTTAAACATAAAAGTGACTAAATGTTCACACTTTAAACATAAAAGTGACTAAATATATTTACTTTAAACATAAAAAAAGACTAAATATTCAATTTAAACATAAAAGTGACTAAATATTCACTTTAAACATAAATATGACTAAATATTCACTTTAAACATAAAAGTGACTAAATATCATACTTTAAACATGAAAGGGACTAAATATACACTTTAAACATAAAAGTGACTAAATATTCACTTTAAACATAAAAGTTACTAAATATTCACTTTAAACATAAAAGTGACTAAATATATTTACACTTTAAACATGAAAGGGACTAAATATACACTTTTAACATAAAAGTGACTAAATATTCACTTTCAACATAAAAGTGACTAAATATCACACTTTAAACATAAAAGTGACCAAATATTCACTTTAAACATAAAAGTGACTAAATGTTCACACTTTAAAGATAAAAGTGAATAAATTTTCACTTTAAACATAAAAGTGACTAAATATTCACTTTTAACATAAAAGTGACTAAATATTCACTTTAAACATAAAAGTGACTAAATATTCACTTTAAACATAAAAGTGACTAAATATTCACTTTAAACATAAAAATGACTAAATATTCACACTTTAAACATAAAAGTGACTAAATATTCACTTTAAACATAAAATTGACTAAATATTCACTTTAAACAAAAATGACTTTATATTCACACTTTAAACATAAAAGTGACTAAATATTCACTTTAAACATAAAAGTGTCTAAATATTTACTTTAAACATAAAAATGACTAAATATTCACTTTAAACATAAAAGTGACTAAATATTCACACTTTAAACATAAAATTGACTAAATATTCACTTTAAACATAAAATAGACTAAATATCACACTTTAAACATAAAAGTGACTAAATATTCACTATAAACATAAAAGTGACTAAATATTTACTTTAAACATAAAAGTGACTAAATATTCACACTTTAAAGATAAAATTGACTAAATATTCACTTTAAACATAAAAGTGACTAAATATATAATTTAAACAAAAAAGTGACTAAATATCACCATTTAAACATAAAAGTGACTAAATATTCACTTTAAACATAAAAGTGACTAAATATCATACTTTAAACATGAAAGGGACTAAATATACACTTTAAACATAAAAGTGACTAAATATTCACTTTAAACATAAAAGTTACTAAATATTCACTTTAAACATAAAAGTGACTAAATATATTTACACTTTAAACATGAAAGGGACTAAATATACACTTTTAACATAAAAGTGACTAAATATTCACTTTAAACATAAAAGTGACTAAATATCACACTTTAAACATAAAAGTGACCAAATATTCACTTTAAACATAAAAGTGACTAAATGTTCACACTTTAAAGATAAAAGTGAATAAATATTCACTTTAAACATAAAAGTGACTAAATATTCACTTTTAACATAAAAGTGACTAAATATTCACTTTAAACATAAAAGTGACTAAATATTCACTTTAAATATAAAAGTGACTAAATATTCACTTTAAACATAAAAGTGACTAAATATTCCGACTTTAAATATAAAAGTGACTAAATATTCACTTTAAACATAAAAGTGACTAAATATTCACTTTAAACATAAAAGTGACTAAATATTCACTTTAAACATAAAAGTGACTAAATATTCACTTTCAACATAAAAGTGACTAAATATTCACTTTAAACATAAAAGTGACTAAATATTATCTTTAAACATAAAAATGACTAAATATTCACACTTTAAACATAAAAGTGACTAAATATATAATTTAAACAAAAAAGTGACTAAATATCACCATTTAAACATAAAAGTGACTAAATATTCACTTTAAACATAAAAGTGACTAAATATTCACTTTAAACATAAAAGTGACTAAATATTCACACTTTAAAGATAAAAATAACTAAATATTCACTTTAAACATAAAAGTGACTAAATATTCACTTTAAACATAAAAGTTACTAAATATTCACTTTAAACATAAAAGTGATTAAATATTCACTTTAAACATAAAAGTGTATAAATATTCACTTTAAACATAAAAGTGACTAAATATTCTTTTTAAACATAAAAGTGACTAAATATTCACATTAAACATAAAAGTGACTAAATATTCACTTTAAACATAAAAATGACTAAGTATTCACACTTTAAACATAAAAGTGACTAAATATTCACATTTTAAAGATGAAAGTGATTAAATATTCACTTTAAACATAAAATTGACTAAATATTCACTTTAAACATAAAAATGACTTAATATTCACACTTTAAACATAAAAGTGACTAAATATTCACTTTAAAGAAAAGTGACTAAATATTAACTTTAAACATAAAAGTGACTAAATATTCACTTTAAAGAAAAGTGACTAAATATTCACTTTAAACATAAAAGTGACTAAATATTCACTTTAAACATAAAAGTGACTAAATATTCACTTTAAACATAAAAGTGACTAAATATTCACTTTAAACATAATATTGACTAAATATTCACTTTAAACATAAAAATGGCTTAATATTCACACTTTAAACATAAAAGTGACTAAATATTCACTTTAAACATAAAAGTGACTAAATATTTACTTTAAACATAAAAGTGACTAAATATTCACTTTAAACATAAAATTGACTAAATATTCACTTTAAACATAAAAATGACTTAATATTCACACTTTAAACATAAAAGTGACTAAATATTTACTTTAAACATAAAAATGGCTTAATATTCACACTTTAAACATAAAAGTGACTAAATATTCACTTTAAACATAAAAGTGACTAAATATTCACTTTAAACATAAAAGTGACTAAATATTCACTTTAAACATAAAAATGACTAAATATTCACTTTAAACATAAAAGTGACTAAATATTCACACTTTAAACATAAAAGTGACTAAATATTCACTTTGAACATAAAAGTGACTAAATATTCACTTTAAACGTAAAAGTGACTAAATATTCACACTTTAAACATAAAAGTGACTAAATATTCACACTTTAAACATAAAAGTGACTAAATATTCACATTTTAAAGATGAAAGTGATTAAATATTCACTTTAAACATAAAATTGACTAAATATTCACTTTAAACATAAAAATGACTTAATATTCACACTTTAAACATAAAAGTGACTAAATATTCACTTTAAAGAAAAGTGACTAAATATTAACTTTAAACATAAAAGTGACTAAATATTCACTTTAAAGAAAAGTGACTAAATATTCACTTTAAACATAAAAGTGACTAAATATTCACTTTAAACATAATATTGACTAAATATTCACTTTAAACATAAAAATGGCTTAATATTCACACTTTAAACATAAAAGTGACTAAATATTCACTTTAAACATAAAAGTGACTAAATATTCACTTTAAACATAAAAGTGACTAAATATTCACTTTAAACATAAAATTGACTATATATTCACTTTAAACATAAAAATGACTTAATATTCACACTTTAAACATAAAAGTGACTAAATATTTACTTTAAACATAAAAATGGCTTAATATTCACACTTTAAACATAAAAGTGACTAAATATTCACTTTAAACATAAAAGTGACTAAATATTCACTTTAAACATAAAAGTGACTAAATATTCACTTTAAACATAAAAATGACTAAATATTCACTTTAAACATAAAAGTGACTAAATATTCACACTTTAAACATAAAAGTGACTAAATATTCACTTTAAACATAAAAGTGACTAAATATTCACTTTAAACATAAAAGTGACTAAATATTCACACTTTAAACATAAAAGTGACTAAATATTAACTTTAAACATAAAAGTGACTAAATATTCACTTTTAACATAAAAGTGACTAAATATTCACTTTAAACATAAAAGTGACTAAATATTCACTATAAACATAAAAGTGACTAAATATTCACTTTAAACATAAAAGTGACTAAATGTTCACACTTTAAACATAAAAGTGACTAAATATATTTACTTTAAACATAAAAAAAGACTAAATATTCAATTTAAACATAAAAGTGACTAAATATTCACTTTAAACATAAATATGACTAAATATTCACTTTAAACATAAAAGTGACTAAATATTCACTTTAAAAATAAAAGTGACTAAATATTCACTTTAAACATAAAAGTGACTAAATATTCACTTTAAACATAAAATTGACTAAATATTCACTTTAAACATAAAAATGACTTAATATTCACATTTAAACATTACAGTGACTAAATATTCACTTTAAACATAAAAGTGACTAAATATCACACTTTAAACATGAAAGGGACTAAAAATAATCTTTAAACATAAAAGTGACTAAATATTCACTTTATACATAAAAGTTACTAAATATTCACTTTAAACATAAAAGTGACTAAATATATTTACACTTTAAACATAAAAGTGACTAAATATTCACTTTAAACATAAAAGTGACTAAATATTCACTTTAAACATAAAAATGACTAAATATTCACTTTAAACATAAAAGTGACTAAATATTCACACTTTAAACATAAAAGTGACTAAATATTCACTTTAAACATAAAAGTGACTAAATATTCACTTTAAACATAAAAGTGACTAAATATTCACACTTTAAACATAAAAGTGACTAAATATTCACTTTAAACATAAAAGTGACTAAATATTCACTTTTAACATAAAAGTGACTAAATATTCACTTTAAACATAAAAGTGACTAAATATTCACTATAAACATAAAAGTGACTAAATATTCACTTTAAACATAAAAGTGACTAAATGTTCACACTTTAAACATAAAAGTGACTAAATATATTTACTTTAAACATAAAAAAAGACTAAATATTCAATTTAAACATAAAAGTGACTAAATATTCACTTTAAACATAAATATGACTAAATATTCACTTTAAACATAAAAGTGACTAAATATTCACTTTAAAAATAAAAGTGACTAAATATTCACTTTAAACATAAAAGTGACTAAATATTCACTTTAAACATAAAATTGACTAAATATTCACTTTAAACATAAAAATGACTTAATATTCACATTTAAACATTACAGTGACTAAATATTCACTTTAAACATAAAAGTGACTAAATATCACACTTTAAACAGGAAAGGGACTAAAAATAATCTTTAAACATAAAAGTGACTAAATATTCACTTTATACATAAAAGTTACTAAATATTCACTTTAAACATAAAAGTGACTAAATATATTTACACTTTAAACATAAAAGTGACTAAATATTCACTTTAAACATAAAAGTGACTAAATATCATACTTTAAACATGAAAGGGACTAAATATACACTTTAAACATAAAAGTGACTAAATATTCACTTTAAACATAAAAGTTACTAAATATTCACTTTAAAACATAAAAGTGACTAAATATATTTACACTTTAAACATGAAAGGGACTAAATATACACTTTTAACATAAAAGTGACTAAATATTCACTTTAAACATAAAAGTGACTAAATATCACACTTTAAACATAAAAGTGACCAAATATTCACTTTAAACATAAAAGTGACTAAATGTTCACACTTTAAAGATAAAAGTGAATAAATATTCACTTTAAACATAAAAGTGACTAAATATTCACTTTTAACATAAAAGTGACTAAATATTCACTTTAAACATAAAAGTGACTAAATATTCACTTTAAACATAAAAGTGACTAAATATTCACTTTAAACATAAAAATGACTAAATATTCACACTTTAAACATAAAAGTGACTAAATATTCACATTTTAAAGATGAAAGTGACTAAATATTCACTTTAAACATAAAAGTGACTAAATATTCAATTTAAACATAAAAGTGACTAAATATCACACTTTAAACATAAAAGTGACTAAATAATCACTTTAAACATAAAAGTGACTATATTCACTTTAAACATAAAAGTGACTAAATATTCACACATTAAAGATAAAAGTGACTAAATATTCACTTTAAACATAAAATTGACTAAATATTCACTTTAAACATAAAAATGACAATTTTCACACTTTAAACATAAAAGTGACTAAATATTCACTTTAAACATAAAATTGACTAAATATTCACTTTAAACAAAAATGACTTTATATTCACACTTTAAACATAAAAGTGACTAAATATTCACTTTAGACATAAAAGTGACTAAATATAACACTTTAAACATAAAAGTGACTAAATATTCACTTTAAACATAAAAGTGTCTAAATATTTACTTTAAACATAAAAATGACTAAATATTCACTTTAAACATAAAAGTGACTAAATATTCACACTTTAAACATAAAATTGACTAAATATTCACTTTAAACATAAAATAGACTAAATATCACACTTTAAACATAAAAGTGACTAAATATTCACTATAAACATAAAAGTGACTAAATATTTACTTTAAACATAAAAGTGACTAAATATTCACACTTTAAAGATAAAATTGACTAAATATTCACTTTAAACATAAAAGTGACTAAATATTCACTTTTAACATAAAAGTGACTAAATATTCACTTTAAACATAAAAGTGACTAAATATTCACTTTAAACATAAAAGTGACTAAATATTCACTTTAAACATAAAAATGACTAAATATTCACACTTTAAACATAAAAGTGACTAAATATTCACATTTTAAAGATGAAAGTGACTAAATATTCACTTTAAACATAAAAGTGACTAAATATTCAATTTAAACATAAAAGTGACTAAATATCACACTTTAAACATAAAAGTGACTAAATAATCACTTTAAACATAAAAGTGACTATATTCACTTTAAACATAAAAGTGACTAAATATTCACACTTTAAAGATAAAAGTGACTAAATATTCACTTTAAACATAAAATTGACTAAATATTCACTTTAAACATAAAAATGACAATTTTCACTTTAAACATAAAAGTGACTAAATATTCACTTTAAACATAAAAGTGACTAAATATTCACTTTAAACATAAAATTGACTAAATATTCACTTTAAACAAAAATAACTTAATATTCACACTTTAAACACAAAAGTGACTAAATATTCACTTTAGACATAAAAGTGACTAAATATCACACTTCAAACATAAAAGTGACTAAATATTCACTTTAAACATAAAAGTGTCTAAATATTTACTTTAAACATAAAAGTGTCTAAATATTTACTTTAAACATAAAAGTGACTAAATGTTCACACTTTAAAGATAAAAATGAATAAATATATTTACTTTAAACATAAAAAAGACTAAATATTCACTTTAAACATAAAAGTGACTAAATATTCTTTTTAAACATAAAAGTGACTAAATATTCACTTTAAACATAAAAGTGACTAAATATTCACTTTAAACATAAAAATGACTAAGTATTCACACTTTAAACATAAAAGTGACTAAATATTCACATATTTAAGATGAAAGTGATTAAATATTCACTTTAAACATAAAATTGACTAAATATTCACTTTAAACATAAAAATGACTTAATATTCACACTTTAAACATAAAAGTGACTAAATATTCACTTTAAAGAAAAGTGACTAAATATTAACTTTAAACATAAAAGTGACTAAATATTCACTTTAAAGAAAAGTGACTAAATATTCACTTTAAACATAAAAGTGACTAAATATTCACTTTAAACATAAAATTGTCTAAATATTCACTTTAAACATAAAAATGACAATTTTCACACTTTAAACATAAAAGTGACTAAATATTCACTTTAAACATAAAATTGACTAAATATTCACTTTAAACAAAAATGACTTTATATTCACACTTTAAACATAAAAGTGACTAAATATTCACTTTAGACATAAAAGTGACTAAATATAACACTTTAAACATAAAAGTGACTAAATATTCACTTTAAACATAAAAGTGTCTAAATATTTACTTTAAACATAAAAATGACTAAATATTCACTTTAAACATAAAAGTGACTAAATATTCACACTTTAAACATAAAATTGACTAAATATTCACTTTAAACATAAAATAGACTAAATATCACACTTTAAACATAAAAGTGACTAAATATTCACTATCAACATAAAAGTGACTAAATATTTACTTTAAACATAAAAGTGACTAAATATTCACACTTTAAAGATAAAATTGACTAAATATTCACTTTAAACATAAAAGTGACTAAATATTCACTTTTAACATAAAAGTGACTAAATATTCACTTTAAACATAAAAGTGACTAAATATTCACTTTAAACATAAAAGTGACTAAATATTCACTTTAAACATAAAAATGACTAAATATTCACACTTTAAACATAAAAGTGACTAAATATTCACATTTTAAAGATGAAAGTGACTAAATATTCACTTTAAACATAAAAGTGACTAAATATTCAATTTAAACATAAAAGTGACTAAATATCACACTTTAAACATAAAAGTGACTAAATAATCACTTTAAACATAAAAGTGACTATATTCACTTTAAACATAAAAGTGACTAAATATTCACACTTTAAAGATAAAAGTGACTAAATATTCACTTTAAACATAAAATTGACTAAATATTCACTTTAAACATAAAAATGACAATTTTCACTTTAAACATAAAAGTGACTAAATATTCACTTTAAACATAAAAGTGACTAAATATTCACTTTAAACATAAAATTGACTAAATATTCACTTTAAACAAAAATAACTTAATATTCACACTTTAAACATAAAAGTGACTAAATATTCACTTTAGACATAAAAGTGACTAAATATCACACTTCAAACATAAAAGTGACTAAATATTCACTTTAAACATAAAAGTGTCTAAATATTTACTTTAAACATAAAAGTGTCTAAATATTTACTTTAAACATAAAAGTGACTAAATGTTCACACTTTAAAGATAAAAATGAATAAATATATTTACTTTAAACATAAAAAAGACTAAATATTCACTTTAAACATAAAAGTGACTAAATATTCTTTTTAAACATAAAAGTGACTAAATATTCACTTTAAACATAAAAGTGACTAAATATTCACTTTAAACATAAAAATGACTAAGTATTCACACTTTAAACATAAAAGTGACTAAATATTCACATATTTAAGATGAAAGTGATTAAATATTCACTTTAAACATAAAATTGACTAAATATTCACTTTAAACATAAAAATGACTTAATATTCACACTTTAAACATAAAAGTGACTAAATATTCACTTTAAAGAAAAGTGACTAAATATTAACTTTAAACATAAAAGTGACTAAATATTCACTTTAAAGAAAAGTGACTAAATATTCACTTTAAACATAAAAGTGACTAAATATTCACTTTAAACATAAAAGTGACTAAATATTCACTTTAAACATAAGTGACTAAATATTCACTTTAAACATAAAATTGACTAAATATTCACTTTAAACATAAAAATGGCTTAATATTCACACTTTAAACATAAAAGTGACTAAATATTCACTTTAAACATAAAAGTGACTAAATATTCACTTTAAACATAAAAGTGACTAAATATTCACTTTAAACATAAAATTGACTAAATATTCACTTTAAACATAAAAATGACTTAATATTCACACTTTAAACATAAAAGTGACTAAATATTTACTTTAAACATAAAAGTGACTAAGTATCACACTTTAAACATAAAAGTGACTAAATATTCACTTTAAACATAAAAGTGACTAAATATTCACTTTAAACATAAAAGTGACTAAATATTCACTTTAAACATAAAAATGACTAAATATTCACTTTAAACATAAAAGTGACTAAATATTCACACTTTAAACATAAAAGTGACTAAATATTCACTTTAAACATAAAAGTGACTAAATATTCACTTTAAACATAAAAGTGACTAAATATTCACACTTTAAACATAAAAGTGACTAAATATTCACTTTAAACATAAAAGTGACTAAATATTCACTTTTAACATAAAAGTGAATAAATATTCACTTTAAACATAAAAGTGACTAAATATTCACTTTAAACATAAAAGTGACTAAATATTCACTTTAAACATAAAAGTGACTAAATGTTCACACTTTAAACATAAAAGTGACTAAATATATTTACTTTAAACATAAAAAAAGACTAAATATTCAATTTAAACATAAAAGTGACTAAATATTCACTTTAAACATAAATATGACTAAATATTCACTTTAAACATAAAAGTGACTAAATATTCACTTTAAAAATAAAAGTGACTAAATATTCACTTTAAACATAAAAGTGACTAAATATTCACTTTAAACATAAAATTGACTAAATATTCACTTTAAACATAAAAATGACTTAATATTCACACTTTAAACATTACAGTGACTAAATATTCACTTTAAACATAAAAGTGACTAAATATTCACTTTAAACATAAAAATGACTAAATATTCACACTTCGAAAAATAAAAGTGACTAAATATTCACATTTTAAAGATGAAAGTGACTAAATATTCACTTTAAACAAAAAAGTGACTAAATATTCAATTTAAACATAAAAGTGACTAAATATCACACTTTAAACATAAAAGTGACTAAATAATCACTTTAAACATAAAAGTGACTATATTCACTTTAAACATAAAAGTGACTAAATATTCACACTTTAAAGATAAAAGTGACTAAATATTCACTTTAAACATAAAATTGACTAAATATTCACTTTAAACATAAAAATGACAATTTTCACACTTTAAACATAAAAGTGACTAAATATTCACTTTAAACATAAAAGTGACTAAATATTCACTTTAAACATAAAATTGACTAAATATTCACTTTAAACAAAAATGACTTAATATTCACACTTTAAACATAAAAGTGACTAAATATTCACTTTAGACATAAAAGTGACTAAATATCACACTTTAAACATAAAAGTGACTAAATATTTACTTTAAACATAAAAGTGTCTAAATATTTACTTTAAACATAAAAGTGTCTAAATATTTACTTTAAACATAAAAGTGACTAAATGTTCACACTTTAAAGATAAAAATGAATAAATATATTTACTTTAAACATAAAAAAGACTAAATATTCACTTTAAACATAAAAGTGACTAAATATTCTTTTTAAACATAAAAGTGACTAAATATTCACTTTAAACATAAAAGTGACTAAATATTCACTTTAAACATAAAAATGGCTCTTCTACCTCAACGCCTCTCCCCACCACCCGCCCACTCAACGACCTCCCTGATCACTTCTCACAGTACTTTCAGCAAAAGATTGCGACTCTGCGCTGTTCCCTGGATCAGGATGTCTACAGCCCATCTCCACCCTCTCCTACTTTCTCGGGCTCCCCGCTCACCTGCTTCCTTCCTGTAACCATTGACCTTGTCAAGCGCATCATCACAAGGACCCCCATCAAGACCTGTGAGCTTGACCCTATGCCCGGCTTCCTGTTTGCCAAGTGCTTGGACAGGCTTCTGCCGTTCATCACAGATATTATTAACACCTCTCTATCCACGGGCGTGGTCCCGGACTGCTTCAAATCCGCAATTGTCCGCCCTCTCTTAAAGAAGCCCGGACTCGATGTAAATGAGTGCAAGAACTACCGCCCAGTATCCAACCTACCCTTCCTTTCCAAGATCCTGGAGCGTGTTGTCCTTGAGCAGTTAAATGCCCATCTGTCTCTACATTCGCTGATGCCCGCGCACCAGTCTGCGTATCGCCACCATCACAGCACTGAGACAGCGCTTCTGCGGATCACCACTGACCTCCTAAACGCCTCTGACAGAGGTCTCGTCTCTGCCCTGGTGCAGCTTGATTTGTCTGCTGCCTTCGATACGATTGACCACCACCGACTAATTGATCGCCTCAGGTCTACATTTGGCATTCAAGACATCGCCCTCTCCTGGTTCATTAACTATCTTCAGAATCGCTCCCAGACCGTTATGATTGAGTCCATATTCTCCCAGCCTGTTCACGTCTGCTATGGTGTGCCGCAGGGGTCTGTCCTTGGTCCACTTCTTTTCACCCTTTACACTCAACCCCTATCCTTTGTCATCGAACGCCACAACCTCAAATATCATTCTTTCGCCGATGACACCCAGCTGTATAACAGTGCAGAGCCTGAGGACTTCGACAGGCTCCTTGCTTCCATCTCCATCTGTTTCCTGGACATCCAGAGCTGGATGACGGAAAACAAGTTGAAGCTTAACAGTGAGAAGACTGAAGCTCTTATCGTCGGTACGAGACAGAGGGTCGTGTCCCTCACTGCGTCCGATCTTCAGCTGGCTGATGCAACTGTGCCTTTCTCCCCGACTATCAAAAGCCTTGGCGTCTATCTGGACTCCACGCTGTCCATGCAAACCCACATCTCCTTCCTCACCAAAATCTGCTTCTTCCATCTGCGTCGTATTGCCGCCATCCGTCGTTATCTCACCAAGGAAGCTTGTGTTAAGCTCATCATCTCTCTCCTATTTTCCCGCTTGGACTATTGTAATTCGCTTTTGGCTGGTCTCCCGGCCTCCTCCCTTCAAGGACTCCAACGTATCCAGAACTGCGCAGCCCGACTAGTTCTCAAGAAGAAGAAGTCAAATGATATCAATCCTCTGCTCCGATCTCTGCACTGGCTACCCATCAACAACCGGATCTCATATAAGCTGGCTTCCCTCTGTTATAGGTGCCTGAATAACTGCGCCCCGGATTATCTTCGCTCTTGTATGGAGCTCTACACCCAGTCCCGCCCACTTCGTTCGGCATCTGACGCGCTTACTCTGCGGATCCCTCGTGTGAGGCTAGTGTCCGCTGGCGAACGTTCATTTTCCTACGCAGGACCGTCCGCTTGGAATCACCTCCCACTACAGCTTCGCCAGAGCCCTAGCTATGACACCTTCAGGAGCCGGCTGAAGACTCACCTATTTCGTCAGCAGAATTAGCGTATTACTATATATTTCGTTGTCTGTCTGTATTCTGTAACTGTCGTCTGCGCATAGAACTGTCACCAACGGGATATGCGCTATATAAGCACCGTTATTATTTATTTATTTATTTATATTCACTTTAAACATAAAAATGACTTAATATTCACACTTTAAACATAAAAGTGACTAAATATTCACTTTAAAGAAAAGTGACTAAATATTAACTTTAAACATAAAAGTGACTAAATATTCACTTTAAAGAAAAGTGACTAAGTATTCACTTTAAACATAAAAGTGACTAAATATTCACTTTAAACATAAAAGTGACTAAATATTCACTTTAAACATAAAAGTGACTAAATATTCACTTTAAACACAAAATTGACTAAATATTCACTTTAAACATAAAAATGGCTTAATATTCACACTTTAAACATAAAAGTGACTAAATATTCACTTTAAACATAAAAGTGACTAAATATTCACTTTAAACATAAAAGTGACTAAATATTCACTTTAAACATAAAATTGACTAAATATTCACTTTAAACATAAAAATGACTTAATATTCACACTTTAAACATAAAAGTGACTAAATATTCACTTTAGACATAAAAGTGACTAAATATCACACTTTAAACATAAAAGTGACTAAATATTCACTTTAAACATAAAAGTGTCTAAATATTTACTTTAAACATAAAAGTGTCTAAATATTTACTTTAAACATAAAAGTGACTAAATGTTAACACTTTAAAGATAAAAATGAATAAATATATTTACTTTAACCATAAAAAAGACTAAATATTCACTTTAAACATAAAAGTGACTAAATATTCTTTTTAAACATAAAAGTGACTAAATATTCACTTTAAACATAAAAGTGACTAAATATTCACTTTAAACATTAAAATGACTAAGTATTCACACTTTAAACATAAAAGTGACTAAATATTCACATTTTAAAGATGAAAGTGATTAAATATTAACTTTAAACATAAAATTGACTAAATATTCACTTTAAACATAAAAATGACTTAATATTCACACTTTAAACATAAAAGTGACTAAATATTCACTTTAAAGAAAAGTGACTAAATATTAACTTTAAACATAAAAGTGACTAAATATTCACTTTAAACATAAAAGTGACTAAATATTCACTTTAAACATAAAAGTGACTAAATATTCACTTTAAACATAAAATTGACTAAATATTCCCTTTAAACATAAAAATGGCTTAATATTCACTTTAAACATAAAAATGACTTAATATTCACACTTTAAACATAAAAGTGACTAAATATTTACTTTAAACATAAAAGTGACTAAGTATCACACTTTAATCATAAAAGTGACTAAATATTCACTTTAAACATAAAAGTGACTAAATATTCACTTTAAACATAAAAGTGACTAAATATTCACTTTAAACATAAAAATGACTAAATATTCACTTTAAACATAAAAGTGACTAAATATTCACACTTTAAACATAAAAGTGACTAAATATTCACTTTAAACATAAAAGTGACTAAATATTCACTTTAAACATAAAAGTGACTAAATATTCACACTTTAAACATAAAAGTGACTAAATATTCACTTTAAACATAAAAGTGACTAAATATTCACTTTAAACATAAAAGTGACTAAATATTCACTTTAAACATAAAAGTGACTAAATGTTCACACTTTAAACATAAAAGTGACTAAATATATTTACTTTAAACATAAAAAAAGACTAAATATTCAATTTAAACATAAAAGTGACTAAATATTCACTTTAAACATAAATATGACTAAATATTCACTTTAAACATAAAAGTGACTAAATATTCACTTTAAAAATAAAAGTGACTAAATATTCACTTTAAACATAAAAGTGACTAAATATTCACTTTAAACATAAAATTGACTAAATATTCACTTTAAACATAAAAATGACTTAATATTCACACTTTAAACATTACAGTGACTAAATATTCACTTTAAACATAAAAGTGACTAAATATCACACTTTAAACATAAAAGTGACTAAATATTCACTTTAAACATAAAAGTGACTAAATATTCACTTTAAACATAAAAGTGACTAAATATTCACACTTTAAACATAAAAGTGACTAATTATTCACTTTAAACCTAAAAGTGACTAAATATCATACTTTAAACATGAAAGGGGCTAAATATAATCTTTAAACATAAAAGTGACTAAATATTCACTTTAAACATAAAAGTTACTAAATATTCACTTTAAACATAAAAGTGACTAAATATATTTACACTTTAAACATAAAAGTGACTAAATATTCACTTTAAACATAAAAGTGACTAAATATCATACTTTAAACATGAAAGGGACTAAATATACACTTTAAACATAAAAGTGACTAAATATTCACTTTAAACATAAAAGTTACTAAATATTCACTTTAAACATAAAAGTGACTAAATATATTTACACTTTAAACATGAAAGGGACTAAATATACACTTTAAACATAAAAGTGACTAAATATTCACTTTAAACATAAAAGTGACTAAATATCACACTTTACTTTTTTATTAATTTTTATGTTTAAAGTGTGAATATTTAGTCACTTTTATGTTTAAAGTAAATATTTAGTCACTTTTTTGTTTAAAGTAAATATATTTAGTCACTTTTATGTTTAAAGTGAATATTTAGTAATTTTTATGTTTAAAGTGAATATTTAGTCACTTTTATGTTTAAAGTGTGAATATTAAGTCATTTTTATGTTTAAAGTGAATATTTACTCAATTTTATGTTTAAAGTGAATATTTAGTCATTTTTATGTTTAAAGTGAATATTTAGTCACTTTTATGTTTAAAGTGTGAATATTAAGTCATTTTTATGTTTAAAGTGAATATTTAGTCAATTTTATGTTTAAAGTGAATATTTAGTAACTTTTATGTTTAAAGTGAATATTTAGTCACTTTTATGTTTAAAGTGAATATTTAGTCACTTTTATGTTTAAAGTGTGAATATTAAGTCATTTTTATGTTTAAAGTGAATATTTAGTCAATTTTAAGTTTAAAGTGAATATTTAGTCACTTTTATGTTTAAAGTGAATATTTAGTCACTTTTATGTTTAAAGTGAATATTTAGTCACTTTTATGTTTAAAGTGAATATTTAGTCACTTTTATGTTTAAACTGAATATTTAGTCACTTTTATGTTTAAAGTGAATATTTAGTCACTTTTATGGTAAAAGTGAATATTTAGTCTTTTTTATGTTTAAAGTGTGAATATTTAGTCACTTTTATGTTTAAAGTGTGATATTTAGTCACTTTTATATTTAAAGTGAATATTTAGTCACTTTTATGTTTAAAGTGAATATTTAGTCACTTTTATGTTTAAAGTGTGATATTTAGTCACATTTATGTCTAAAGTGAATATTTAGTCAATTTTATGTTTAAAGTTTGAATATTTAGTCACTTTTATGTTTAAAGTGAATATTTAGTCATTTTTATGTTTAAAGTGAATATTTAGTCACTTTTATGTTTAAAGTGAATATTTAGTCACTTTTATGTTTAAAGTGAATATTTATTCACTTTTATCTTTAAAGTGAATATTTAGTCACTTTTATGTTTAAAGTGTGAATATTAAGTCATTTTTATGTTTAAAGTGAATATTTAGTCACTTTTATGTTTAAAGTGTGAATATTAAGTCATTTTTATGTTTAAAGTGAATTTTTAGTCACTTTTATGTTTAAAGTGAATATTTAGTCACTTTTATGTTTAAAGTGTGAATATTAAGTCATTTTTATGTTTAAAGTAAATATTTAGTCAATTTTATGTTTAAAGTGAATATTTAGTCACTTTTATGTTTAAAGTGAATATTTAGTCACTTTTATGTTTAAAGTGAATATTTAGTCACTTTTATGCTTAAAGTGAATATTTAGTCATTTTTATGTTTAAAGTGAATATTTAGTCACTTTTATCTTTAAAGTGTGAATATTTAGTCACTTTTATTTTTAAAGTGAATATTTAGTCACTTTTATGTTTAAAGTGAATATTTAGTCACTTTTATGTTTAAAGTGTGATTTTTAGTCACTTTTATGTTTAAAGTGAATATTTAGTCAATTTTATGTTTAAAGTGTGAATATTTAGTCACTTTTCTGTTTAAAGTGAATATTTAGACATTTTTCTGTTTAAAGTGAATATTTAGTCACTTTTATGTTTAAAGTGAATATTAAGTCACTTTTATGTTTAAAGTGAATATTTATTCACTTTTATCTTTAAAGTGTGAACATTTAGTCACTTTTATGTTTAAAGTGAATATTTAGTAACTTTTATGTTTAAAGTGAATATTTAGTCACTTTTATGTTTAAAGTGTGATATTTAGTCACTTTTATGTTTAAAGTGAATAATTAGTCACTTTTATGTTTAAAGTGAATATTTAGTCACTTTTATGTTTAAAGTGTGAATATTTAGTCACTTTTATGTTTAAAGTAAATATTTAGTCACTTTTTTGTTTAAAGTAAATATATTTAGTCACTTTTATGTTTAAAGTGAATATTTAGTAATTTTTATGTTTTAAGTGAATATTTAGTCACTTTTATGTTTAAAGTGTGAATATTAAGTCATTTTTATGTTTAAAGTGAATATTTAGTCAATTTTATGTTTAAAGTGTGAACATTAAGTCATTTTTATGTTTAAAGTAAATATTTAGTCAATTTTATGTTTAAAGTGAATATTTAGTCACTTTTATGTTTAAAGTGAATATTTAGTCACTTTTATGTTTAAAGTGAATATTTAGTCACTTTTATGCTTAAAGTGAATATTTAGTCACTTTTATGTTTAAAGTGAATATTTAGTCACTTTTATCTTTAAAGTGTGAATATTAAGTCACTTTTATGTTTAAAGTGAATATTTAGTCACTTTTAAGTTTAAAGTGAATATTTAGTCACTTTTATGTTTAAAGTGTGATTTTTAGTCACTTTTATGTTTAAAGTGAATATTTAGTCAATTTTATGTTTAAAGTGTAAATATTTAGTCACTTTTCTGTTTAAAGTGAATATTTAGTCATTTTTCTGTTTAAAGTGAATATTTAGTCACTTTTATGTTTAAAGTGAATAATAAGTCACTTTTATGTTTAAAGTGAATATTTATTCACTTTTATCTTTAAAGTGTGAACATTTAGTCACTTTTATGTTTAAAGTGAATATTTAGTAACTTTTATGTTTAAAGTGAATATTTAGTCACTTTTATGTTTAAAGTGTGATATTTAGTCACTTTTATGTTTAAAGTGAATAATTAGTCACTTTTATGTTTAAAGTGAATATTTAGTCACTTTTATGTTTAAAGTGTGAATATTTAGTCACTTTTATGTTTAAAGTAAATATTTAGTCACTTTTTAGTTTAAAGTAAATATATTTAGTCACTTTTATGTTTAAAGTGAATATTTAGTAATTTTTATGTTTAAAGTGAATATTTAGTCACTTTTATGTTTAAAGTGTGAATATTAAGTCATTTTTATGTTTAAAGTGAATATTTAGTCAATTTTATGTTTAAAGTGAATATTTAGTCATTTTTATGTTTAAAGTGAATATTTAGTCACTTTTATGTTTAAAGTGTGAATATTAAGTCATTTTTATGTTTAAAGTGAATATTTAGTCAATTTTAAGTTTAAAGTGAATATTTAGTCACTTTTATGTTTAAAGTGAATATTTAGTCACTTTTATGTTTAAAGTGAATATTTAGTCACTTTTATGTTTAAAGTGAATATTTAGTCACTTTTATGTTTAAAGTGAATATTTAGTCACTTTTATGTTTAAAGTGAATATTTAGTCACTTTTATGGTAAAAGTGAATATTTAGTTTTTTTATGTTTAAAGTGTGATATTTAGTCACTTTTATGTTTAAAGTGAATATTTAGTCACTTTTATGTTTAAAGTGTGAATATTTAGTCACTTTTATGTTTAAAGTGTGAATATTAAGTCATTTTTATGTTTAAAGTGAATATTTAGTCACTTTTATGTTTAAAGTGAATATTTAGTCACTTTTATGTTTAAAGTGTGAATATTAAGTCATTTTTATGTTTAAAGTGAATATTTAGTCAATTTTATGTTTAAAGTGAATATTTAGTCACTTTTATGTTTAAAGTGAATATTTAGTCACTTTTATGTTTAAAGTGAATATTTAGTCACTTTTATGCTTAAAGTGAATATTTAGTCACTTTTATGTTTAAAGTGAATATTTAGTCACTTTTATCTTTAAAGTGTGAATATTTAGTCACTTTTATGTTTAAAGTGAATATTTAGTCACTTTTATGTTTAAAGTAAATATTTAGTCACTTTTATGTTTAAAGTGTGATATTTAGTCACTTTTATGTTTAAAGTGAATATTTAGTCAATTTTATGTTTAAAGTGTGAATATTTAGTCATTTTTATGTTTAAAGTGAATATTTAGTCATTTTTCTGTTTAAAGTGAATATTTAGTCACTTTTATGTTTAAAGTGAATATTTAGTCACTTTTATGTTTAAAGTGAATATTTAGTCACTTTTATGTTTAAAGTGAATATTAAGTCATTTTTATGTTTAAAGTGAATATTTAGTCTTTTTTATGTTTAAAGTGTGAATATTTAGTCACTTTTATGGTAAATGTGAATATTTAGTCACTTTTATATTTAAAGTGAATATTTAGTCACTTTTATGTTTAAAGTGAATATTTAGTCACTTTTATGTTTAAAGTGTGATATTTAGTCACATTTATGTCTAAAGTGAATATTTAGTCAATTTTATGTTTAAAGTTTGAATATTTAGTCACTTTTATGTTTAAAGTGAATATTTAGTCATTTTTATGTTTAAAGTGAATATTTAGTCACTTTTATGTTTAAAGTGAATATTTAGTCACTTTTATGTTTAAAAAGAATATTTAGTCACTTTTATGTTTAAAGTGTGAATATTTAGTCACTTTTATGTTTAAAGTAAATATTTAGTCACTTTTTTGTTTAAAGTAAATATATTTAGTCACTTTTATGTTTAAAGTGAATATTTAGTCATTTTTCTGTTTAAAGTGAATATTTAGTCAATTTTATGTTTAAAGTGTGAATATTTAGTCACTTTTTTGTTTAAAGTAAATATATTTTGTCACTTTTATGTTTAAAGTGAATATTTAGTAATTTTTATGTTTAAAGTGAATATTTAGTCACTTTTATGTTTAAAGTGTGAATATTAAGTCATTTTTATGTTTAAAGTGAATATTTAGTCAATTTTATGTTTAAAGTGAATATTTAGTCATTTTTATGTTTAAAGTGAATATTTAGACACTTTTATGTTTAAAGTGTGAACATTAAGTCATTTTTATGTTTAAAGTGAATATTTAGTCAATTTTATGTTTAAAGTAAATATTTAGTCACTTTTATGTTTAAAGTGAATATTTAGTCACTTTTATGTTTAAAGTGAATATTTAGTCACTTTTATGTTTAAAGTGTGAATATTAAGTCATTTTTATGTTTAAAGTGAATATTTAGTCAATTTTAAGTTTAAAGTGAATATTTAGTCACTTTTATGTTTAAAGTGAATATTTAGTCACTTTTATGTTTGAAGTGAATATTTAGTCACTTTTATGTTTAAAGTGAATATTTAGTCACTTTTATGTTTAAAGTGAATATTTAGTCACTTTTATGTTTAAAGTGAATATTTAGTCACTTTTATGGTAAAAGTGAATATTTAGTCTTTTTTATGTTTAAAGTGTGAATATTTAGTCACTTTTATGTTTAAAGTAAATATTTAGTCACTTTTTTGTTTAAAGTAAATATATTTAGTCACTTTTATGTTTAAAGTGAATATTTAGTCATTTTTCTGTTTAAAGTGAATATTTAGTCAATTTTATGTTTAAAGTGTGAATATTTAGTCACTTTTAAGTTTAAAGTGAATATTTAGTCACTTTTATGTTTAAAGTGAATATTTAGTCACTTTTATGTTTAAAGTGAATATTTAGTCACTTTTATGTTTAAAGTGAATATTTAGTCACTTTTATGTTAAAAGTGAATATTTAGTCTTTTTTATGTTTAAAGTGTGAATATTTAGTCACTTTTATGTTTAAAGTAAATATTTAGTCACTTTTTTGTTTAAAGTAAATATATTTAGTCACTTTTATGTTTAAAGTGAATATTTAGTCATTTTTCTGTTTAAAGTGAATATTTAGTCAATTTTATGTTTAAAGTGTGAATATTTAGTCACTTTTATGTTTATAGTGAATATTTAGTCATTTTTCTGTTTAAAGTGAATATTTAGTCACTTTTATGTTTAAAGTGAATATTTAGTCACTTTTATGTTTAAAGTGAATATTTAGTCACTTTCATGGTAAAAGTGAATATTTAGTCTTTTTTATGTTTAAAGTGTGAATATTTAGTCACTTTTATGTTTAAAGTAAATATTTAGTCACTTTTTTGTTTAAAGTAAATATATTTAGTCACTTTAATGTTTAAAGTGAATATTTAGTCATTTTTCTGTTTAAAGTGAATATTTAGTCAATTTTATGTTTAAAGTGTGAATATTTAGTCACTTTTAAGTTTAAAGTGAATATTTAGTCACTTTTATGTTTAAAGTGAATATTTAGTCACTTTTATGTTTAAAGTGAATATTTAGTCACTTTTATGTTTAAAGTGAATATTTAGTCACTTTTATGTTTAAAGTGAATATTTAGTAACTTTTATGTTTAAAGTAAATATTTAGTCACTTTTATGTTTAAAGTGAATATTTAGTCACTTTTATGTTAAAAGTGAATATTTAGTCTTTTTTATGTTTAAAGTGTGAATATTTAGTCACTTTTATGTTTAAAGTAAATATTTAGTCACTTTTTTGTTTAAAGTAATTATATTTTGTCACTTTTATGTTTAAAGTGAATATTTAGTAATTTTTATGTTTAAAGTGAATATTTAGTCACTTTTATGTTTAAAGTGTGAATATTAAGTCTTTTTTATGTTTAAAGTGAATATTTACTCAATTTTATGTTTAAAGTGAATATTTAGTCATTTTTATGTTTAAAGTGAATATTTAGTCACTTTTATGTTTAAAGTGTGAATATTAAGTCATTTTTATGTTTAAAGTGAATATTTAGTCAATTTTATGTTTAAAGTGAATATTTAGTCACTTTTATGTTTAAAGTGAATATTTAGTCACTTTTATGTTTAAAGTGAATATTTAGTCACTTTTATGTTTAAAGTGTGAATATTAAGTCATTTTTATGTTTAAAGTGAATATTTAGTCAATTTTAGGTTTAAAGTGAATATTTAGTCACTTTTATGTTTAAAGTGAATATTTAGTCACTTTTATGTTTGAAGTGAATATTTAGTCACTTTTATGTTTAAAGTGAATATTTAGTCACTTTTATGTTTAAAGTGAATATTTAGTCACTTTTATGTTTAAAGTGAATATTTAGTCACTTTTATGGTAAAAGTGAATATTTAGTCTTTTTTATGTTTAAAGTGTGAATATTTAGTCACTTTTATGTTTAAAGTAAATATTTAGTCACTTTTTTGTTTAAAGTAAATATATTTAGTCACTTTTATGTTTAAAGTGAATATTTAGTCATTTTTCTGTTTAAAGTGAATATTTAGTCAATTTTATGTTTAAAGTGTGAATATTTAGTCACTTTTAAGTTTAAAGTGAATATTTAGTCACTTTTATGTTTAAAGTGAATATTTAGTCACTTTTATGTTTAAAGTGAATATTTAGTCACTTTTATGTTTAAAGTGAATATTTAGTCACTTTTATGTTAAAAGTGAATATTTAGTCTTTTTTATGTTTAAAGTGTGAATATTTAGTCACTTTTATGTTTAAAGTAAATATTTAGTCACTTTTTTGTTTAAAGTAAATATATTTAGTCACTTTTATGTTTAAAGTGAATATTTAGTCATTTTTCTGTTTAAAGTGAATATTTAGTCAATTTTATGTTTAAAGTGTGAATATTTAGTCACTTTTATGTTTATAGTGAATATTTAGTCATTTTTCTGTTTAAAGTGAATATTTAGTCACTTTTCTGTTTAAAGTGAATATTTAGTCACTTTTATGTTTAAAGTGAATATTTAGTCACTTTTATGTTTAAAGTGTGATATTTAGTCTATTTTATGTTTAAAGTGAATATTTAGTAAATTTTATGTATTACGTTGAAGTGTTTTAAATCTATTTTACGGTTATCCCTGAGATCATACTGGATATTTTATTTAAGATGAAATAGAGAAATGGCTCAATTAAAAATAGAATTGTCTAGGGGTTAATGGGTGGCGTATGAACTCAAGAATATCCGTTGCAATCTACTAACTTAAAGAATGAACGAACACTTATCTAAAACATTTACAAACTAAATTATGTAGTAGAATAAAACTCCTATGAATAAAATAAACAATTAACTTTATTTACATAAAAGGAAAATAAGACAATCAAATAACATTCATAATAAAGAAATCCTAATCTAGATTATTGACAGTTACAATAGAAAATAGTGCCAATAACCCTGGCAAGAAAAGTGATAACTATTAGGCTATAACTATAAAGTAGTATAAAATCTATGAATTATTGAATTAAGAAGACTTAAATATATATATAGGAAGAAAGATACTAAAGAAGGTATTAATATATGTTTAGCTGTTACGAATGGAAACTAAACTACAATAGAAATCATAGGCGTAAGAATGTAAATTGATGCTTATTGAATCCAATCAATAAAACAACAATCTAATATAAGATTTATTCTAGAAGATATTCTAAAATATATTGTCGTAGTGTAATGTATATAATATACTCCAACAACTTACTATTTAAAATAAAAGGGGGAGGAGAAAACAAAAACAAATCCTAACCGTCCTACTGTCTAATCTACTCCCTAAAAACTATGATCAATCTCCTGTTTATTTATAAAATGTATTAAAAACTTTGATTACGTTTATTAGAGGATCAATATTCGTAACACACCTACACTTAGAAAAGAAAAAATTGACAATGATAATGGCAATTTTTTTACAAATATAAAATAATCATTTATATTACTCAAGAAAAATATCATCCTCTATGATTTGGAACAAACAAAAGAAAATAATTTATGTTAACCAATATAATAAAATCATCAACCTCTAGGGTTTGTAACAAACAAACAAAATAATTGTGATACAATCACTTCAATGAAACAGATTAGTAAGTTTTAAAAATCATGTGATATGATCAATTCAAGAAAACATATTATTAACACTTAAGAATATAAACACAACATCAAGTCACCAACTGTCAAGAAATTCTTAAGAATATAAACACATCCCCAACTGTCAAGAATTAGATACACCCATTAATTTAAAATAATTCATTAGAAAAATCACATTCGAGAAAAATCGTCCACTAATAAATGTTCATGTTACTTTGGGCTTTCTCTAGATTAGTATATACAGGCCCATTTTAAAACATGGTGTATTTTCACTTAAAAATCCTTGAAGTCCTTAGAATTATTAAATTAATGTATGAATTCAGGAAAATTAACTTAAATAAGTTGATAAACAAGTCATTATGTTCAATTGAAAAAGTTTAACACAAGTCAATATGAATATCCCTTGAACATTTACAACAATAATTATGAATGTTCAACTTGAATGTAGCATGAATGTTCAACTCCTTGAATGGCTCACTGAAAGGATTGAAAGTATTGTAAACTGGCTCTGTCTTCGCGACCAAAAGAAAACAGATCAGAGCTGTGTACCATCCAAACAACAAATCTTCCTGTAAGCAGCAATCTGAGAAATTTTCATCCTTGCAGTCCACTGAGTTCAACTTTGTCACAATGTTTGGCATCTCTGGATCAGGTTGTGTAGAGCAAAAATCTGCTTGAGACATATAAGAAGGAAACTGCAAACCATTCAACAGGGAAATGTCCGAAGGACCATCTGTATGTGAAGATACACTAGGGTTTTGTTCCTTGTTCATATCTATGGTAATCAAACAGTCTGGACCCAAGTCAGATTGATCTTTACCGGAATCAACAGACAGCAATGATGGCTGAATAATAACCTGTGGAAACACTTGATCTCCGGCTAGGTCATTTCGTAACAACTGGAAATCTTTGACTGGAGGCTCTGGAACCATGCTGAGTGTTATCTCAGCATTAAACAAATTAAGGGCTGACAAAGTTTCATGTGGAAGCTCCAGAATTTTAACTGACCCAACTTCTTGCTTCAAGATAGGTCCCCGTATATCAGTAGTATCTGATAAGGCCAAGATATTGTCCTGTAAAGGTGATAATCTAGTATCTCGTGACACTGTTGGCTTTCTAGATGTACTGGTCTTATTTTTAAAAGATCTCTCTGCATCAATGATGAAAATAGATGCGGTATTTGATGGGGAGGATAGAATACCATCATGTGATTGCGTTTTAACTTGAGGCTGTATTTCCTCCATTGACATAGAAGACAATAGTTCATTACCTTTGAACTTTGTTAAATTGCAAAGTGATGTAATCTTATCACTTTGAAGTGAATGACCACTATGTCCAGTGGCTTTAACATTACAGATGGGCTTTGAGTCCTTGAAGTCTTGAGAAAGTCGACTGGGGCATTTTCGACATTGAGTAATAGAGTGGCCGGGTTTCTTACAATAATTGCAAAAAACATTTGAACGTGTCTTGGCAAAACTATCCTCTTGATTTAGACTTTGAATAAGGTAATTCTTCCGCGGGCTAAGAGACTTATTTTGAGGTGAAATACCAGTATTCACTGGTTTTGCCGCATGAAGGCTTGTATTAGTAATTGTATTACTATTAGGACTCTGATTTTGATGGCTAGCAGTGACATAGGATGAACATCTATGCACAGGGTTATATGTGTCTGCCATCTCAGCAACCAAACGTAAGTCTTTAATATTTTGATGTGATGCGGTCTCATCACTTTGTGTAAAATTATAATGATCAAAAAGTTCTTTAGGTTTGATATGGCCTATAGGCCTGAAGTCTTTAGAATGTCGAATGGGGCAGTTTCGACACTGATCAATGGTGTGGCCGACTTTCATACAATATTTGCAAGAAACATGAGACTGTGTCTTGACAACACCACTGTCATTTTTAAGACTTAGGAGATTCTTCAGCGGACTAATGGACTTGTTTTGGTTTGAAATACCAGGATTAACTGGTGATGCCGCATGAAGGCTTTTAGTATTAGTAGTAGTAATTGTATTACTATTATTATTAGAACTTTGATCATTGAGTGTTGGTACACTACGACAACATGAATCTGTGTAGAAAGCAGACCTTTCTGACACAGGAGTAGTAGACTTAGGAATAGGACAAGACATGAAACTAGCATACTCCTCTTCTAACTGTTCCATTTTTAACTTATGCTGTAACTCCATCTCTTTTAATTCTATCTGTAATTGTCTATCTTTTTCCATTTCCCACTCCTTAAATTCTATCTCTCTCTGCTTTAACAAATTCTCAGCCTGACTCCCATCTACTTCTGGTGTCACTAAACTCAGATATATCTTATCAAAAACACCCTTATTTATGTAATAGAAAATTATTTGCTCTTTAAAAATCTGGGTAGGACTAGTAGCTTTATGAACTATCTTCAATTCCTTTATTATCTTATAGAAATCCTTTCTTTTCAAAGAATCCAAACTCTCTAAGGTAGGATTTTTAATAAAATCAGTAAACTCCATCTCTAAGAATGAAGAGAAAACAATAAGACTAATTACTAATATAAACTACAAGGTCTAGTCTTAGAAATTAAATGTAGGTCAACAACGCAGCTGTTAACAAAAACAAACCGAATCACTACCGCGCACCGACAAGAAAAATTACTACGTTAGGAAAATTAGTTCAAGAAATGTGTAAAATAATCAAATTCTAAGTCCCTAATTCAAATTAATCCAAGGACATGAGACCCCATATTACGTTGAAGTGTTTTAAATCTATTTTACGGTTATCCCTGAGATCATACTGGATATTTTAATTAAGATGAAATAGAGAAATGGCTCAATTAAAAATAGAATTGTCTAGGGGTTAATGGGTGGCGTATGAACTCAAGAATATTCGTTGCAATCTACTAACTTAAAGAATGAACGAACACTTATCTAAAACATTTACAAACTAAATTATATAGAAGAATAAAACTCATATGAATAAAATAAACAATTAACTTTATTTACATAAAAGGAAAATAAGACAATCAAATAACATTCATAATAAAGAAATCCTAATCTAGATTATTGACAGTTACAATAGAAAATAGTGCCAATAACCCTGGCAAGAAAAGTGATAACTATTAGGCTATAACTATAAAGTAGTATAAAATCTATGAACTATTGAAGTTCCTCTAATCCAATAAAGGATAACTACAATTAAGAAGACTTAAATATATATATAGGAAGAAAGATACTAAAGAAGGTATTAATATATGTTTAGCTGTTACGAATGGAAACTAAACTACAATAGAAATCATAGGCGTAAGAATTTAAATTGATGCTTATTGAATCCAATCAATAAAACAACAATCTAATATAAGATTTATTCTAGAAGATATTCTAAAATATATTGTCGTAGTGTAATGTATATAATATAATCCAACAACTTACTATTTAAAATAAAAGGGGGAGGAGAAAACAAAAACAAATCCTAACCGTCCTACTGTCTAATCTACTCCCTAAAAACTATGATCAATCTCCTGTTTATTTATAAAATGTATTAAAAACTTTGATTACGTTTATTAGAGGATCAATATTCGTAACACCAGTAGTAGTAATACCAGTAGTAGTATTACAAGTAGTAGTATTACAAGTAGTAGTATTACCAGTAGTAGTATTACAAGTAGTAGTATTACCAGTAGTAGTATTACCAGTAGTAGTATTACCAGTAGTAGTATTACCAGTAGTAGTATTACAAGTAGTAGTATTACAAGTAGTAGTATTACAAGCAGTAGTATTACCAGTAGTAGTATTACCAGTAGTAGTATTATCAGTAGTAGTATTATCAGTAGTAGTATTATCAGTAGTAGTAGGCCTTATTACCAGGAGTAGTATTACCAGTAGTAGTAATGCCAGCAGTAGTATTACAAGCAGTAGTATTACCAGTAGTAGTATTACCATTAGTAGTATTACCAGCAGTAGTATTACAAGCAGTAGTATTACCAGCAGTAGTATTACCAGTTGTAGTATTACCAGTAGTAGTATTACCAGTAGTAGTATTACCAGTAGTAGTATTACCAGTAGTAGTAATACCAAAAGTAGTATTACAAGTAGTAGTATTACAAGTAGTAGTATAATCAGTAGTAGTATTACAAGTAGTAGTATTA
>CASBPS010000101.1:0-17221 GCA_949126835.1 Anisus vortex | reverse complement strand
AATTAAAGAAACCACAACAATGAAATAATATTTAATAAACGCCAAAACATAGGTAAATGATAACATTTTGCAGATAAACCAATGTGGCATTAAGCTGTTCGACTGTTTCTTTGTCCAATTTGCTTTGTAACGTTCAAATGTTTATTTTTCTAAGGTTTTTTTTAAAAAAAATAGCAATAGCGAGTATAGTGCTGTCTAATCAGTTCCTCGGCGTTTCTCAGATTGGTGCGCCTGTTCGTAAAGAGATTTCCTGTTAGGTAGAGCAGTGGTTCCCAACATTTTTAATGCCTGACCCTTTTAAACATCTTCATAAGTTGTGGCGACCCTCAACCATAAAATAATTTTCTTCAATACCTTATAATCGTAATTTGCTACTATTATGATGTAATGTAAATATTTGATATGCAGGATGTATCTTCATTGTTCAAAAGTGTACATAATTAAAGCATAGTGATTATCACACAAAAAAAAATTGGTAATTGTATATTGTGAAATATTTAGATCTATTTCTAATTACAACACAACATCCGTGCTACGGTTGAAATTGTGCCCCGCTCATCGAACCAGGGATTCTCACAGCAGTCTTTGCAAGAGCACAACGAAGATAATTTTCCACAGCAAGTCTAGATCTACTTCTGCATTTAAACTTGGTAACCAACAAGCTGGAAAACCCTGATTCTCAAAGATATATTGTTGGAAATGGGAAGAAGCTGCAACACAGTCACAGTCAAGTGGGAGAGTAGCTGACATGAAGCGCCATTTTTATAAGCGTATTAACGCAATAATCTTCTTGATAGAATATATAAAATATATAATATATAAGATTAAGTCACAGGTCAAGGGTTACCATCCCTAACCTATATAAACTAACTTTAGCAAAAAACATTCATACGGATTAACGTAATTCTGTTAAGAAGAAGCCTACGACAGGGATCGGCAACCTAAGGCACGCGTGCCAGACATGGCACGTAGAGCTGTTCTCAGTGGCACGCGAAACACTCCTAAATGGGGCAATTCAAGCGGCGCCTTCTATAAGAAATGGAGGGCTAAGATAAGCTTTTGACACACTAAATGAATCAGAAATTCTACTTTGGCACACTAAGCTTATTATCAAAAGGTTGCCGATCCCTGGCCTACAATGCCCCAGACGTTTATACCATTAAACCTTGAATAACAAATAAGTTTTAATGTGCTTTACAGTCAACGCTATAGTCTTTTATTCGTTCTCCGCAGATATATTTATTTCTAAGACAAAGCATTTTATAAGCATGGTTGGAAAACCAGTAACTTATCTTATATACATTATCATACACATTACGGACGCTCCATCTAAAAAAAAAAAGATTATTGCGTCCTACGGTCATCCGTTGTTTGAGACTAGTAATTTAAACGCGTATCTAGTACGAGAATAGACGCAAACCACAGGTAAACGTAGAACGCAATAATATCCTATAAGTATAAGCTTATAAGAAGGAGCGTCTGTAACATGTAGGCCTACAAATAAGAGATGCTACCGATAGAACCAAAGACTATAATAAGATGGACCGCTTGCTTTAATATTTATAGTCTACTATTAAATTATTTCTTTTGGAATTCCCGACTCCCTTTTGTATAGTACACTTCCTTTTTTTTAATTGCTATGAAAAGAAAAATTAAAATTGAAATTGAAATCGAAAGTTGTATGCAGCGGAAATCTTTTATGCAAACGTAGGAGCGTGGAAGTCATTTAATACAGCCAATATTGGATGCGCACGAAAAAAAAAGAACATATAAGCTCTAAAAATAGAGCAAGCGGTCCATCTTATTATAGTCTTTGATAGAGCTATAACCTTTGAGTAGACATTCACCAGAGAATATAAAATGACATGGCAATGCATTAAACATAAAATATTATAAAATTAATTTCAATAATTTTTTTTAAAATGTATTTATTATGTAAATTGTTAATTTTGTATAAGGTAAATTATCTTAATGCCTTTTCCGGTCGTCACCGGTTACATTTATGATTCTTAATGTACATCAAGCGTTACATTCTAGCTTACACATGTGGTAAAATAGTCATACATACAGAGAGAAAAAAAAATCAACATGTTGCTTGTTCTATTGGCGAGGACAGATTCACGTTAATTTTTTTTCTCGCCAATTGGCATCCGGGCATGGAATGGGTTACTCAATTAAACCAGGACAAAAAAAAGATGTATCATCGCTTCAAACCCTACTTAAAATGTAAGACTAGACTCAACAACCGGTAAGCCTATGACGCAATTAGTTCACCTATGTGAAGATTCATAAATAATTCATATTAGAGGCCGACCGAAACCAAAATTTTGTGGTAATTCATTAATTGACTTTCGGTCGAAACCAAAGCAGAAACCGAAAGTTTAACTATTCATTTGGTCGAAACCAAAATATAAAAAGAAATTGCCAAGCAAAAGATTTGAAAGACTGCATAGTAGAGATGGGAATCGAACCGAACCCGAACCGAACACACCGAACTCGAGCCCTGGTTACTACCAAACCGAACCCGAACTTTGCCGGCGACCGAACCGAATCCAAACTTCAGAGTCACGGAGGACGAACCGAACCAAAGGAACCCATATCAACCTAAAAAAAGTGAAAAATATTTTAATATTTTAATTTTGTCACTAGCAAGCTAACATAGGAAATATATTGATAGTGATTAAAAACACAAGCATACTTTTTGACGACCATCCTTACCCCAACACACTTTGACATATTATCTTTAATGAAAATAAATTCGCGGCAAAAACAACTACAAAAAACTTTCCTTCAAGACCAAGTGAAGAGCTTTTTCTTAAAGGGACGAAAATTGGAATAGCCTCATTCGATAGTGACGTTTGAGAAGTAAATAAATAAACAAAACTCTATCAATCTATATTTAACCACTATGTTAAAAACAAGAACCGGGAAAAGATTTAAAACATGTGGCAATAGATTCAAAACACGTGACATTATTCATTTTTTTCTAGTCGAAATACTCTCTCTGACGTCACTTTCCTATGCTGCCGGAAATAAAAACATATCAAATGGCTACGAGATTTGGATGTTTCCTACGAAAAACACACACATTTCAGTGCAAATATTGAACTAATTACTTAAAAGTTATCTTTGATATTTTGTATAAATGATCTTATTAACATCCAGATTCTGAATACACTATTTACTATCAAAATCAAATTTTAACTCAATGTTGAAAAAAGCTCTTCACTTGGTCTTCAAACATCGTCTACGCAAGTGTCCTAGATAGATCTAAATGTACCACAAAAATCTGATTGCTATCCCCACCTCTGCAACGTCATACTGCTTTGATCTTTTCTCATGTCATCACCCCACTCCCCTGCTGCCTTTGTCCACAAGCAAAATTAATTAGTTTGTTTATTATAATAACCTACGGAATGCGCGCTAGACTTGGCACGCAGAGCAATTTTCAATGGCACGCGAAAGACCCCCCCCCCCCCACCCGCCAAAACAAACGGCAGTTTAAGTCTCTTATGCCAGTAATTAATTGGTGGATAGGTTGACTTTTAGACTGTTAGCACGCTGAATGAATTAGAAATCTTACTGTGACCTCATTATGAGGCTAAGATTGCCGACCCCTGTCCTAATGCATAAAAAAAAAGTGAAAGTATAAAAAAAAAATGTTTGAGGTAGTTCCAGTCCTGCGTCTTCAGTCATGATAAAAACGCAAGAAGACTATAATTGCTATAGCAAGTCCAATAATAAGAATTCCAGATGCAACGGATGCTATAATTAGATACATAGCACACTTGGCTTGTGACCTCGCTTTGACATAGTCTCCTCTTTTAGCAAAACTCGTGGCCTGCATGTATGGAAGAATTTAAAAAATATATATATCAGAGTGCAGGAATGAATAATAGTGTCGATTTTATGTTACTTTTTCCTTTTAAAAAGTTATTAACATCACATGTCTATATTTGTTTTGTTTTGTTGTATTTTTTATTTTTTTATTATTTTGGAATAATTTATTGCCACATTTTGTATGCAGCTAACTTTTAACAAGATTAGAGCTGTGGTTATATTACAGAGCAATGTAATAGGTCAGTGTTTATTCCAACTGTTACAAAAGATACAACACTTAATGGGCCGTATTGCTGCTGAGAGTTAACACCCTTGCCCCTTATACAAGTCAATCTTTTATGACTGACTTGTAATTTACAAGTCAGTCATAAAAGATTGACTTGTATAATGGGCAAGGGTGTTAACTCTCAGCAGCAATACGGCCCATTGAGACCCCATCAATTTAGAATCCAATATCTGTTATATATCACTTTCAATATCAGGGAGTTATTAAGTATAAAGCTAACTTTATCACGACAACAACAAATTGGTTTAGGAAAGTGTACAGTTAGAGTTTTTACCTTTCTGGAAGCAATGATGGCGTGGACGCCACAAGGCCAGGCGCAAAGAAAGGCGCAGCAAAGACAAATCCCCACACTTATACAGAAGTAATCGGGCACCATGGGTACAGGCTGGGTCTGGAAAATAGAGAACAACAGAACCCTTGGCATCAAAACACGAGCTACAACAAGGCTATGTGCATATTAACTATACCAATTCGAACGTGAAGCAGAACTAATGAATATGGATTTTCCACGTTGAATGCATTCAAGTATATATTTACATATAATGTAGATATATTTTTTCAAGTAGTATCTGTCGAAAGAATGTGTTGCTAAAAACGGGTTGTGAATGCTAACAAATAAACTATTAATTTAATAATAATGGTGCTTGTATAGCGCATATCCCGTTGATGACAGTTCTATGCGCTGACGACAGTTACAGAATACAGTCAACGAACATGAGATGAAAATGTATATTTATATGTACACGCAAACACTGCTACTGAAATAGGTGAGTCTTCAGCCGGCTCCTAAAGGTTTCGAAGCTAGGGCTCTGGCGAAGCTGTAGTGGGAGGTGATTCCAGGCGGACGGTCGTGCGTAGGAGAATGCATGATGGCCAGCGGACTCAAGCCTCGCACGAGGGATCCGCAGAGTAAGCGCGTCAGAAGCGAACGAAGTGGACGGGGTTGGGTAAGATATTACTGTTATGCAAGAGTATGCTTCAATAGCAGTATGACGTAGAATTATTTTAAATCTTTTATATTAACTTTGATAAACGTTTTTTATATACGATTAGATCTACGAAGTCTTAGTGACCCAATTTCCACCATGCTATCTACCTTATGGCTGAAAATTGACACATAGACGTGTTTCATTTGGCAACTCATTCTATCAAATTTTCAGCTTTTAGAAAAAAGGAAAAAATCACTGCTATGGCAACTTACTACTTGTTGGACTTTTGTCATATTATCTAAGTAGCCTCCCTGCGTGGGTTTTGTCTCCTGGAGGACAATATACTGAATATGGGGATTTAACTGCTGCTGATGCTCAGTTTCCAGCGGGAGTAGCGGTCCTTGACTGTGGTATTGCACCACGTGACTTGGGTATGCTTCGCGCCGTTTCTCTCTCCATTTTTTCTGTGATCTGGTTGGTTGGTACTTAGTAGGTGGTGTATACGATGGTGTGGCCGGTGATGCGTAGGCTGGTGAGTACTCATATGGATACGTAACTTCATTATCAATTTGTGCCTGTTTAAAACAACAAAATTTTAAAAGAAACGTTTATATAGTATCCCGTTGGAAAAAGTAGATCCATAGTGTCTGTGCACAATGCATACTAGGGGATTTTGTGGCCAGCACAATGCCCAGCCGCATTTACTTTACCCCAACTTAAGTCAGGTAGCCATCAGAGCTGGAACAAATCTTAGATTTTATTAGGATTAAAACCCTGGATATCGGTGCGCTAGCTGAACGCGCTGCTACCGTGTCCCCAGAAAGCAACATTAAATGAAACTTAATTTTAAAAGAACAATACAAGCTATTTTCACAGCCAGCTAGCTAGGCTAACAGACTTTATTATATCTAAAAGTGAACTTAGAGCGGCTAAATCTCAATAAAAATTGCGGCAAAACCGGAAATCGAATCTTATACATTACAGACGCTCCTCTTATAAAAAAGATTATTGCGTCCTAAGCCTCTCGACTATCCTTTGGTTTTCTGAAAATTTCGCCCCTTCAAATGTTACGCACAAACAATTTTGCGAATAAGAAAATCATATTTCTATAAATATTAATTTTTTTAAATGCATAATCCTACCTCGATTGCTTTTGTACAAGCCATATAACGTCAGCTATTGTTCTAAGTAAGCACTTTGTAGGACATGGGGGGAGTTGGGGAAAAATTTTCAAGATATATAAGTTTTTAACATGAAAACGAAACTCGGAAGTTTCCGCGACTACTCGGTTCATATTCGGATTCTATAAATAGTATGTCGCAATAATCGGTTAATAAAATAAATCGGTGGGAAACGGTCTGCTTTGTTTGGCCATAGTAAAGATCTCTGTCAAGTGAGTAGTTTCCCTTACTTTTCAGTCCTGCCATTGAGCGGCAAGTCTAGTGCTAATGTAATGTAACACCTCTGTACCCATGGAAACCAAAGAGTAGCGAAGTAAGCCTTATTTAACCTACAGATACGTTTACTTTAAGAATACACCTGCGGGCGAACGCGTGGGTTGGGGGCATCCCCTGCTGGGCGTCAAATGTCTCATTGCAACGCCGAAAGGCAGCGAGACTCGGTGGGGAGGAAGCAACCAAATTAAATACAAACTACAAATAATGGCTTTATTTTATATTGTTGTCTACTTGAGGGTTTACTTCAAGAAATGAGTCGTCCTCCTTTGGATCCTCAATTTCCATTTCGCATGCCCTTAGATCTTGGTTCTTCTCTGACATTCTGTTTATAGGCCTAGCCGCAGCCTGAAAATGAAGAAAACGAATTACTAAAACTACAAACACTAGAGCTAAGGTCGGCAAACTTTTGCTAATAGTGTGCCAAAGTAGGATTTCTAAACCATTCAGCGTGCCAACAGCCTAAAAGTCAACCTACTCTATTATACATGTTTTATTATTTTTTATAAGACAATTAATTTAACTCCGTAGCAAGACTAATGCCAAAAGCAAAGGAAATTTATAGAGAAAATAGTTAAATTGTTTAATATTTAATTTAACAAAATTTACGTTTTTGGTATTATCATCATTTATTTTTTTTTGCATTTATACCAAATTTTATTACCAAACTTTCACATTTATGGTAATTATTATATTATTTTATAAACATTATCATTTGGTTGACAAGATAAGATTCTAGCCACTGCTAATATTGATTTATATTTTGTTCTTATAATAAACGAGATTTTATTCAATTTGTTGTAATCTGAATAATATGTGACATATATTTGCAAACTTCGTTGAGCGGAATTGATACGTATTAATCATACAAAATGGGTAGTTAATGTAATGTGTAAATCTGTGCATATAATTTTTTGGTCATAAAATATTTATATAATTTTTAACTGCATTTTACAGTCCGGTCATTATAAAGTTAGAAGTTGTAGGTCATTAATTATTCTAAAAAGAAAAAAAAAGAATTATAATATTCGAAATATTAGCGCAAATAAAACCATTATTTATCTCCCTTTAATTAAAATAAAGTTTCTAAATTTATTCAATGGTGATAGCCTACCAAACAAGTTATGTTTTGTAATATAACAAATATTACTGAATAATTATTATTTCTTTATATAAATCCAGCATTATGATATTAATAAAAATATTTAATTATTAGAGGTATAAAACTAATTTACGTTAAACTGTTGCATCAATTGTTTGTCCTTTTAACCCTAATGAATTAATCTTTAAAACAGTATTAATTGCAATTGCATTAAATTAATAAAAACTAAATTTGTTTTAGAATTATTTATATTTATGTTTAATTTAAGAAGATCAGCATAACATACTTTTAAATGTAATTAGTCGGTATCAATTAATGAATGCTCTTCGTTAATTTATAATGGCAAATACATATTTAGTCATTTCTGAGTAAAGAAGTGTAAGTGACCTCTTTGAATGCTTTACTAAGCTTTTATGTGCAATAAATACTGTTGAACCGAAAGCTGAAATTATAGCGAATGCCTGGCAGTTATGAATAGCGAATGACTTTCCTCTTTTACTCGGCGACTGTTGGTAGCATCATAACCTTTGCAATCACCTGCTGGTATGGTAATACCACCACATTGAACAAACACCGGATAGACTGCCTAATAAACAAAGCCTTTCGTGCTACACAGACAGAATTACCATCTCTTGCAGATATTTTCAGTTCAAGGTGCCTGTCTATGATTGATAAAATCCTTCAAGATCATGCACACCCGCTTCATGATAGTTATATAATATCTAGTCGAAGTGGTCGGCTTCTTTCATTAAGAGCAAGAACAGAGAGATTTAAGAACTCTTTTGTTCCACTGTCAGTGAGACTCTTTCAAAAGAATCATCTTTCAGCCAGGAAATACGATGGCTCAATAGCTGACTCCTAAATAATAGGCCTACTTTTTTCTTGTATGATAAGATAAATGGTATGATAGTTTGCGCAGTTTGAGTAGAAATGGTTCTTTAATATTGTTTTAAGTATGCTGAAAGAAGGAATTTATGTAATCAAATCAAATTTCCCATTTATTTGGATCAATAAAGTAATCTTATCTTATCCTAAACAGCTTCCTTCCAGATTTTCCCGCATCTTGGTACTTTTCGATGCCCATTAGTTTTTTGTTATGTATGTATGTTTAAAATTCAACTGGCTGCGTTTTAAAATCGCCATTATCACTCCACTTTAAAATAACAGCTACAGTTAAGAAGGTTGTAGTAAGATCAAGCCAGATACACAGACAAAAATACAACACAGTAGGCTATAGCTACAGATAATTATTTTATAAACCACAATGAACAGAAAGCTATACATCTTAAAATTGTAAAAATATAATTTTAATTATTTATTTACTGAAAACATTTAGGAAGGAAATAAAAATAAATATTGTAATCGAGATTAAAAAAGAGTCTTTTTTTAATTATTTAACAAACAGTTAAGGACTATCCCTGGCTGAGAATTAAACATCCGTCTCCCACATGTCTATAAAATAAAATTATTAGATTTTTATAACTGAAAACATTGAAGAAACCTTTAAGTTCTGAAATTCTTTACAATCTTTAAAAAACTAATATTAATGCAAAGTTAAAAAAAAAGTAGAAATAGATTTTAAAAACGGTTATAAGTGGGAATACGAACCAAGGTCATAGGAAACATGTCGCAAAACAAGATCGCAAAAGTGAAATATAAGACAAAAAGGTCACGTGTCTTTAAATTAACCAATGGGAGTCGGATAACACACACATGGTTACTTTATATATATCGATATATAGATAAATAGAGAGCTAGATAATTATATATATATGTATATATATATATATAAATGGGAAAGCCATATTATGATTACACAAGTTAGTTTTTGTAGGTGGATAATATTCAATGTATTTTCTACAGAAAAAGTTCCAGGCCAAGTTGTATTATTTCACTATGATAGTAGTATAGTAGGGTCTTTTCGGTTAGGATTTGCGGGTGAGGATGACGGGTGACCCGCACGTGACCTTTGACCTTTGATCCGGAAGTGCCCTTTGACCCCGTTACCGGAAGTGACCCCAACCGGAAGTGACGTCATCCAAGATGGCGTCTACTCGTGTTGTTACCCGACCGACCGTGACCTAGTGCCCTTTTGACCTAGTGACCTTTTGACCGCGCGGTTATTTTGTGGTATTACACGTGCTTTGAGCACGTGCTTTAATTAAAGATGGCGGAACCAAGATGGCGGTTCCTCGTATTGTTACACGAGCTTATTTTGTTAGCACGTGATTTGATCATATGATTATTTTTGTGTGGTATTATTTTTGTGTGGTATTATTTTTACACATTGTCTTACAATGATTGACACATGTCATATTTTTATCCCATGTTTTATAATGGGCTTTCTAAGGTTCAGCGGTTCTAAAATTTTATAAATAATTAATAATATTAATTAATTAATTGATCTCCTGTACAGTGTTCTTTATAATTTTCAATAGTAAAAGGCTTTTTTCAAAAAGTTTAATGTGTTTTTTTCCCTAATTAGTATCTTTTATTCGGTAATTGGCTTGTAAGGGTCATTTTTACTTTCTTAAATACAGTAATTTTCTTAATTTTAAACTTAATTAATTAAATAATTGAAATGTTTATGGCCATTATTAGCGTATAAAGGAACGTTTTTAAATACTAAGGGTCGTAATTAGCACTAAATATCCCACTTTTTTATACTTTCTACTTTTTACTTACTGGTATACATTAATTGTCTCTATTTTATACTTAATTAACGTATTATAATTTTTATAGTTATAATTAACTTGTAAACAGGTGTTTTTTAATGACTAAGGGCCGTCAATAAAACCACATTCTTAATACGTTTTTACCTTATTAATTGAATGGATAGAGTAATTTTCTGTATTTTATACTTAATTAAATAATTGAAATTTTTTATAGCCATAATTAACTTGTAAAAGGGCAGCTTTAATTACTAAAACCCTTAATTACCACTAAATAGGCCATAATATTTTTACTTTATTACAGTATTACTTACTTGGATACAGTAATTTTCTTTATTTTAGCCTTAACTAATTAACGAATTTTAATTTTTATAAACATAATTAGCTTGCAAAGGGGCGATTGTTAATTACCAAGGATCCTAATCAGCACTAAAAAGGCCAATTTTTTTACTTTTTACTTACTTGAATATAGTAATTGTCTTTATTTTATACCTTATTAACTAACTAATTTTAATTTGTATACCCTAATTAACGCGTAAAAGGGCGTCTTAAATTAAGATAATGTCTATTTATAGTATTACACGTGGTTATTTGTGTGTGGTATTATTTTTATAGTATTACACTTGATTTAGCACGTGGTTTAAGTATTACACTAATTAAATATATCCACAACAGTACAACATATAGATAAAAAACAAAAAAATAGGTTTAACGTTATATAGTTGAGTTTTATTGATAGTATTATACCGTAATGATCCTTTTTCAACAATACTGGCATTGGCATTTAATAAATCATCATGTATTTACAACAATTATTTATATCAATTATTCCATTATTGTATTTACAGCAAACAAGTTTATTTATAGCAATCAAACAAGTTCATTTATTAATAATAATAGCATGGTATGTACATCAAACAAAAAAGTTTTATTTGTAATAATATACATATATACAATAGCAATACATAATACAGTATAATGTATTTACATCAGAAGACAATTTTTATTTTACAACTATGAAACCAGTCCAATGTCGATCACTAAGGGTTGTGTGTGTGTCTAAAGAATTAAATGCCTAGTGGTATGGTTGTAAATGCGTCTGCTTGTACTTTTCTTTTGATATAGAAATATGAAAGTGAACTGCGGTGTTGTGTGTATGTGTAGACAGAGGCACCCTGTGATTTAAACCCTATATTTGTACCACCCCCCCGCTTTTTGAGTGTTGAGTACATGCATGAAATGTGTGATGTCTAATTGGTTGTGATGTTTCGACAAACCTTTCATTGATGTTTTATTATTTGTATCATACTCGCCGAAGCAGTGGTAAGTTTTGCTGCATAGCGAGACCATACCCACCCCTTCATACTCTAACTTAAACAACCCCGGCGTTCTCTTTTCATAAAGTTTCCTAGCCCTACATGCCTGACAATTTACAGTATCCTTATCACTGCCAAACAGCTCTTTGTGTTTTTGGCAAAATTCAGAGGGGAACCAGTTGTCGTGTTCTTTGTAAAAGTCCTATCTTTTGTTGGGTCTAACAACATCAGTCAAGTCAGGGGCACTAAGCGCTAAATATAAACTGTCCGTATCCACCTCACAGACTTGAAAGTCGGCCCTCTTAATGTACGCATCTAGGAAATCATAATAAAATGCTAACATCCTAAGCTTCGCGTATTGATAAACAAAAAAAAAGACCTATCTGAAGAGGGAGATCCCAATTTACATTTGTCTTTAACATCTCTACTTCAAAAATGTCACGTAGTTTTTGCCATTTTTTTAAAGAGCGGACTATTTACTAATTTACCAGTCGCGTCACCGCAGCAATAAGACATGTCCGCGTGTTTTGCTTTGTTTGTTAGTGTCTTGCCGTACGCCGCGTTTCCTAACAATTTCATCGTCTCGCTAAATATCGTGTAATTAGGGTCACTATCGCCTTTGCGTCGCGCGTTTTTTCCCCAAAGGACTTGAAACATGCATTAGGATTATACTCTATTATCTGATAAATTTTGGTTACCTCCAACCCATGTTCTAAATACATCTTTAATAAAGGTGTCGCTAATAAAATCTTTTCCACTTTATACGAACCTACTAACGTCCGACGGGAGGACGTCACGAGCTTGTTTTGCTCTGCGTACTCGCGCATGAAAGGGCCGATATCGTCTCTACCAACAGTTGTGTTTTTAAAAATAGGTGTCATCTCACTAAAATGGTCTTTCAAATGGTCAGGAACGTTAAGATCAGCCTCAACCAGTCAAAAGATGGTCTCATTTTTAACAGCATCGAGGATCTGTTTTTCTGTCATGGGGCCTTTGAATTTATTGTATGTCGGGGCAACGAGACTCGCCGAAAGCGTCTTGAAGTCAGCTACAAAATCTTTCACACTACGAGCAGTCTTTTTACATTGTTTCCACTCACACTCCCACATTTCCACTAGATTAACTTTAATTGTCTCCCTCAAGTACGTACTTATTTCTTCTGTCTTCGCAAACAACTCTGTGAGAGGATTGTTATTTTTGGGATTAACGTCTCTATCTTTGGTAATAGGGCACTCTGGTCGATGTCCATGAAACAGGCAGCCATGAAACTGATACACTGTCTTAGTCTTTGCGTCCTACCCCCTGCTTTTTGAGTTGTGAATACATTTATGAAAGTATCTTTATGTAATGGGTTTTGGTGTTTCGATAGACCTCGTATAAGTTAAGAAATATTGAATCAACCTATAGGAAAGTCATTAAGATGATATATGTAGAAACTAGTCGCTGGAATACTCTCTACCTGATAATTAGTATTGGGCCTGTTTTGAAGTCCTATATCTAAAATGTCTGTTTCATTTAAGTGTTCTATGAATGCGTGAAAATCATGTATATTATTAATTATTCTTGGAGTGTCTAAGGTAGTTGCGTTGTTAACTGAGCTATGAAAGAAACGAAGTTCATTTGTCTCCTTATGTCTTAAAATGAGATGGTGACTGTAATTTATTTTGTATCGTTTTGTTTGTTGTGTGAATAGCTGGTCTGTTAGTCGTGTCTGCCAGTCAATGGGATGTTTACTTAAGGGACTATGGAAATAATTATAGGTTGAAATGTGCTCGTGAATGTTATGATGCGTTTGTAGAGCAGTCCAATGATCGATATACGTAGCCCTTATGTCTTGTGGCAAATGATCTAACAAGTCAAGTTCGTCTTGAATGTCCATTAAATCATCGTCATTATGTTGGCTGTTTAATACGGTAAGGTCTAATAATTGTCTTTTACTAGTGTTATCTAAAAAAATTTTTGCCTTCCTTTTTTGTGTAGTTGTTGTCTCTGTAGATGTGGACGCTGTTGGTGTTGTCTCTACCGCTGTTGTTGGCTCTGCCGCTGTTGTTGTCTCTGCCGCTGTTGGTGTGGTTGTTTCTGATACACCAACTGTGGAAATTTTAAAAATAAAATTATAACATTATAATATATTAAACAATAATAAGTTGTTTATAAATAAACACACCAATACATATAAGCTAAAAAATAAATGTGAAAAAATATTATTAAACATACCAACAACAGTCTGCGCATGCGCTTTCTTTGTGTGTATGAGTAGATTGTCAAGTCTCGCATAGACACGGCCACATATAACACAACTATGTCGTGTTCTACCGTGGACTGAATCTGTATGTCGAACAAGGTGAGCCTTGTTGGTGAAGACACGTGTACACATAGTGCATGCAAATGTTTTGCGTGCTGCCATCTGTATATAATTATAGAAAAAACTACATTGTATATCTATATAACTGTATAAACAAAGATTATAAAGTTTGAATGAAAGACATATCCAAGGGTAAATATTTTTTTTTACCGTCTCTATTAAAGAATTTCTCTCCATTTTTACAATCAGACTAATATTTACGTTTAAAATACTCGACAATAAAAAAAAAATATTTTTTTTCCAATGTTCAGGGTAGGCAATCTCCCCTTAAAATATTTTTACAATGAGACTAATTTTTTAAAGTGTTTAAAAAATACTTACTCTTCAAACAATACTTTAATACACCCAATACACGCTGGGGATACATATGTAAATGTATTAAACATAAATAAAGTATAAAGAGAGAATGCAAAATTGTTTATTCTATGAAACAACTATATTTATTTTCAAAATATTAAAAACGCACTTACTTTATTGTTAAGTACTGATAAGCCGCTATTTAAAATATTTTAATGCATTTAAAAAATACACAATTAAAAAAATAAATATTTTCTTTTCAATGTTTAGGGTGGGCAACAGCCCCTTAAAAATATTCTTACAATGAGACTAATATTTACATTTAAAATACTCGACAATTAAAAAAATAATTTTTTTTTTCCAATGTTTAGGGTGGTCAACACCCCCTTAAAAATATTTTTACGATGCGACTAATATTTTAATACATTTAAAAAATACGTACTCTTCAAGCAACAATACTTTTATATTAAAATAAAGTTCTGTTACAAGGAATGTATGCCCTGTGGATAAATATAAAATGTATTAAACAGAAATAAATTATAGAGAGAGAACGCAAAACGGTTTTATTCTATGAAAGTATTTTCAAAATATTAAAAACTCACTTTTTATCGCTTGGAAAAACTTGTACTCAGCCGTTAGACAGGTCTTCACAGAGCTGTCAGGAGAAGTGTGAAGGAAATAAACTACCGATCTGTATTTATACACACCAAACACACATGCATTAACGCACCTGTTCGTGGGTAAAGCTATAATCTAACATTCCCGAGAGCAGGGTAATGGCTTCCCCGTTCAGGTGGCCCATTAGCGTGCCATGTAATTAATGTCCAGGTGTTATTGCACTTATCGTGTCATGCGCGCTGCGCAAGGTAATTAATGGCTTCCCTGTCCAGGTGGTCCCTTATCGTGTCATGCGCGCTGCGCAAGGCAATTAATGGCTTCCCTGTCCAGGTGGTCCATTAGCGTGTCATGTAATTAATGGCTTCTCTGTCCAGATGGTCCCTTATCGTGTCATGCGCACTGCGCAAGGCAATTAATGGCTTCCCTGTCCAGATTTGATCGATAAGCCAAAACCCATTAGTGCAACAATGTTGACCTTAGTGTACTAAAACCCATTAGTGCTAAAATGTCAGTAGCCACGTGGACTAAAAGATTTAATTGATAAACCAAAACCCATTAGTGCAAAAAGTTGACCTTTAGCCCTGTACTAAGTGCCTTAGTGCAACAGCTGGTGACCCACAAGAAGATCTGTAAGTACACATGCCAATTTTCAGGTGCCAGATAAGACAATTTTTGACCAGTGCAACGAGTAAAATGCACTTAGCGTATGACGCCAGCCAAGTGATAACATCGGAAACTGTCCATTACCTATCCAGCGGAGACTCCTGTATGGCAGTCAAAATGATGTAATATACGCAACCAAAATTAATGCGTTTAGGTAATGTGTTAATGCATGGGGCGGTCAGAACACGCTATATATAGGGTAGCTATTCTCAATGCTTATTACTGCACTTGTTCCAGTCTACAACTAGTTTAATTGCCTGTTGCTATATACAGAAATATGTAAGTATTTTTGTTTTTATATCACATGTTAACTTAATTTGTATCGTTATATAGATAGCTGTACAGAAAGGTATATAATCAACTAGATATATAAACAGCTAGATAGATAAAAAGATATATAAACAGCTAGATAGCTAGATAGGTGTACAGACAGGTATATAGATAGCTAAAAAGTGTTGTAAGGCAACTTTTAAAAAAATCTTTCACACTATGGAAAGCTTTCCATAGTGTTAAAGATTTTTAAAAAGTTGCCCTACAAAGCTTTCCATGTTATCCGAAACCTAACCATTTCTCTTTCAACAACATTCTCTTCTTTTTACTTGTTCAATATCGCTCCCCTTTAATACATTCACCTCTCTTTCAGACAATAAAACATTTTAGGACACCTCTCTATGGACTTCTTTCTAACAGTATTCATCTCTCTGTCTCCAACTATTTCTCTCTCTCCGTCTCTTTCTCTAACAAAACGTTAGGTCACTCCAACCTAACCATTACGCGTGCTCTTTTTTCTGCATTGCTCATTATCTGTATCTCTTACTACATGCTTCTATCTTTCTCCCGCTCTCTAGAAAAACTTTATGGTCAGCAAAACCTAACACATAATTTGCTACACAGCTTTCATTATGTCTTTCGTTTTCTTTTATAATAATTATTGTTTTTATTGAAAACTAATGTATGTGCTAGCATACGTAGTGCAAGCTGCAACCTAGCATTCTGGAACCAAACACACAACCAGCTCTACACATACATACACACACACACACGATCAGACATACGCGCGATGAACAGGTGTTATAGATTGCATTTGTGCTGGGCAGGGGAAAAAATACAGGGCTCTTGTAAAGAGCGGGGAGGGTGGGGGATCTTTGGTTTACCACAGACACGGCTTGCTAATTGCACACACACACACACACAGTCAGGGGAAAAAACACACACACACATTGTTAAATCCACGGACGCTGGTCAGTGAAAGATTCGCACACACACACACAGTTAGGGGAAAAAAAATTACAGACTCTTTAGTGAGGCGGGGAGGCTGTGGTGGACTTCCCGCTGCGCGCTTCATTGAATCTCTGGTATACTGGTCTGGGGGAAAAAACACACACACACATTGGCTAAATCCACGGACGATGGTCAGTGAAAGATTCGCACACACACACACACACACACACACAGGCAAACACACCTGTGGAATACACGCGTTGTGTTATAAAGAATGTTTTATTAAGCATTTGTTGGAATCATTTGGCTTAGATTTATAAATAAAGTAAATGCAAACTAAACTATGAACAGAATATATAGTTGAATTAGTATTTATGTAGATAATATATTTATCTATTTGTTTATCTCCCACCCTCGTTCATTCTTTCTCTCTCTCTCTCTCTCTCTCTCTCTCTCTC